>LBNU01038506.1:277209-302917 GCA_014162995.1 Artemisia annua | reverse complement strand
ACTGATTCAATGAGCATAAGTGATGTGATCATCAGAGGGAGAGAAGATACGCGTTGCACTCTTTTTCCCTTGACCACGGTTTTGTCCCCACAGGGTTTTCCGGCAAGGTTTTTAACGAGGCAACATCCCCGAGCGTATAAAGGAGTTATGTACTCTTTTTCCTTCACTAGAATTTTGTCCCATTGGGTTTTATCTAGTAAGGTTTTAACGAGGCATAATCCTCAAATGGAGTAAAACAAATATTTTGGTATCTCCAAGGTACAAAGGATATGGGTTTATATTTCACTAACCCATCAAATACAAGTTTAGTTGGTTTTGCAGATACATGATATACGTCTGACCCTCACAATGGTTGATCTCAAACTGGATATGTATTTACATGTAGAGGAACAACAATTTGATGGAGTTCAATAAAGCAGACAATCTCAGCAATGTCATCTAACCATGCCGAAATTCTAGCGATCCATGAAGGAAGTCGAGAATGTGTTTGATTAAAAAGTGTGATACAACGAATATGTGGTATTTCTTCAGAAATAGGCACCAACAGTTTTGAATGAAGATAATGCATCATGCATTGCTCAACTTAAAGAAGTTCGTTGAAGTGACAATTTGGCAGATCTATTTACCAAGGCACTTCGTACCTCAACATTTAGGAAACTAAGTCACAAGATTGGGATGCGTCAACTCAAAAGGCTCAAGTGATATAGTCATCAGAGGGAGATAATACATGCTGCACTCTTTTTCCCTTAGTCATGGTTTTGTCCCACTGGGTTTTCCTGACAAGGTTTTTAATGAGGCAGCAATTCCTAAGTGTATCAACAATTATGGACATCCAAGAGGGAGTGTTATGGATCATTATTAGTGGATGTCCATATAACTAATAAGAGGCTCATGGCCCAATTAGCTATTAGGGTTTTTACCCTAATATTATCTTATATATACCCTTTGTATTCCCTAACATTATAATTAATTGAAGAATATTCATTCCCTCGATCTTTGTTTACAACAGAGTACACATTAATATAACTTATTCTGTACCCAAATGATATTAACATACAATTCATTTCAGAAAGTAATCGATAATCAGTAGGTGAACTGAACTATCTATGAGTTGGGATATGATGGTCAAAAAAGGTAACTCATATTTTTTAGTATTTGTTTTCGAACGAGTGGAGTATTATACAAATAGTGGGGTTTGATGAGCCTAATACCACTCAAGTCTTTTCAACAAAATGTTTACATACATGATACTACTTTATTTGTTTGGTTTTGCTTTTAAAATATATAAATATTGCACTAAAACACTGTTTGGCATGAAATATATATACTATACATATAATCTGAAAAATATGATATCTGAAGCGATAGGAAGGTTCCTTTTACTGGTAATAATGCTTGCTATGTTTCTTAATATGATTTACAATTTTGAAGCAAGAAACTTTTTCTAAATAAAAAAAGTTTGGAATGTTCAAAACCAAAAAATGTTGTTATGCAAAGCAACAAGTGTTAGAAAAAGAAAGCAACTAACATGTCGGCCTAATGAAACACACAATTCTAATAATTTAACCATAAAAAATTGGACCCACTTAAAATTCCAGTCACTTTGGATGGTGGAATACAACTTCATTTTTGTACCTTAAGAATATGACACCCTTTGGTCAAGTTCCTTATGCCCTTGCCCCTTGTCACGTGATTCGTGAAACATAAAATGAAAACAAACTATCACCAACTTTATTCAATAAGGGTATACTTGTCCTTGCACACAAATTAGTTTGAGAAAAGAACATAGCTTTTGTAATAGACTAATAACTATACTATCATTTAAAATAGTATCGATAAATAGTTATGAGAATGAAATAATCATATGCGTGTTTATAAATGAAGTATGGTAAGGGGAGAATAAAAAATCAGATTTATATCTCAAATTCTCTCTTGAAGTGTTCGTGATTTAAAAAATAAAAAAAAATGCTCCTTTCATCGAATATCTACAACTGTAATGAAAAAATGCTAAATGAAAATTAAACTCACTAAACATTGCACTGAAACTGTAGTGAAGTTTAAGAAACTCCTATCAAGCTATCATGAAACGTTCAACAAAATGATATACCAACTACTATTACCAAGTCAGAGTTCATTTCATCATGGGGCTTGTGGTCTAGTGGTAAAGGCTTAAGAAGTTAAGCGAGCCCAAGTGAGAGTAGTACCGGTTTGGGTGACCGACCGGGAAGTCCTCACTTGGGAACCACAAGCTCTAATGATATCAGGCGAATCGGGAATAGGAGTGGGGTTATCCCCTAAGGAGAGGCTCGCGGTTGGTATCTCTGCCCGAGGATGCGACACTAACTCGAGCCAACAACTAACAACTAACATCTAACAACTAACCCGCCGTTCAAAAAAAAAAAAAAAAGTCAGAGTTCATTTCAACATCGTAGTTTTATCATATTCATGTACTTATAAACTACAAAAGGGAGAAATACATCATTATAATCATACAAATTGGTTTAAAGAAGAGATTATTTACATACTAAAAGTTTTCTGCATATTAAAACACATAGCTTAATCACTTACTTTTTAGTTGAGAAAAAAATGAGAGATTAATTAATATTTTTATTAAATATGCAATTACACGCATCTTTTTATAATTTCAATATCGTGTATCATAATTATAAGAAGGAGTGAACGAGGGAGTATATAAATAAGTACAACAGGATCCCCAATTATCTCTCAACCAAATTCAAACCAAAGTACGAAACACCAAAATCCCCAAAATCAAACAAAATGTCTAGTATCATTTCACAAACCCTATTTTTAAAATCAATAATAATAAAACCAAATAACCAATCACCCGATTATACTCAAATCACTCCTCCCAAAAACCCCATATAATAGAATAGATCTGAACGAATCAGACGAGCTCTTAGGCATTCAGAAACTTGAAACACCCGACTTCGTACTATATTTATTTTTTTTTAACCAGGGGTTGTTACGCCATAAAGGCTACAGGGCCATTACGCCTTAACTGCTGCTAAGCAGACCTGCATATTTTGTGCATTTCATTTTTTTACCCATTTTTGCAAATCCCAAAACTGAACAAACTATACACATTTGTATATAATCATATCTGCAAACTGCGCTCTTTTATAAAACAACGGTAGCGTAAGTTTCTGCATAAAACGGGCTTATTCCAAACGCCCCTTTGAACGATAAAAATACATGACATGAACCATATAAACTTGTTACGGAAAAATGACTCGTGTTTTGGAGCATTCCAAATCAATAACATGTGTTGGTGATGAGAAGCTCGTTAACTAACTTGCGAGCTATACCATTTTGACTCATTACGGCCCACTTAACACATAGCTTGGACTCATCTTACAAACCTGCAAAACATGAAACTGAGAACAATAAGTCTTTGTGATTTAGTAGGTGAACGGACTAATCTGAATAATACTTGCAATTCTAAACATGAACATATTAATATATAATATGCTATAAGTGGTACGACTTTTAGTCATCTTATTACTTGAACATGGCATATATCTCTGATTCTGAATTTCATAATCTCTACATAATGTCTGAGCATGTGCTTATGACTAAACGATGCTTAGTCTTCCTGCTATAAGTGAGAACTTCCCTAATCGACGAGTATTCTTCTTGGAGTTCTAACTTGTCATTGTGCTTATCTACACTTGGGTCATCCACAAAGGATGCTTTTACGGGAGTTCTATGTCGTGCACTTCTTAGGCACGTTACATGACTTTTGGTGCGCTTCTTGGGCACCCTTTGACATTAAAAACGATGCTTCTTGTGAGCATCCTAAATATGGTTTGTTTTCGGCTATATCCGAACTATACACATGTTCAAACACCATGTCATATCTTGCAACATGAAACTAAATCCGTTACTCACCTTGAACCTAGTATACAAGCTAGCGACCCACGCACATGTTACGAGCAACTAAATCATGATACATGCACACAAAGACTATTAACACATATCTAACACATAAAAATGTTCATATATGCTAGAAACATAAACTATAACCACCCGAACTTGCGTAAACACATAACAACTCTTAGACATTAAACCACATAGCTAAACTATGTTGTCAATTCTGCAACAGCCTGCACTTTAACATTATTGTCTTAAACCATGAACCAGCTCATGAAGCTTTTGCATGAAAGTAGACTCTTGTTGCTCCAAAAACGTATAACACGCCTCAAACGAGTTATGGTTGATCTGGTATGAATTTTTAAAGTTCTGCTTGCTGCGGTTTTTCAGAATCTGACATTGTTGCACTAAATCGTATTTTAGACTAGTTTATCTACTGAATTACCCATAACTTTCTACACAAATACTAAAGTATACTCAGAGGACTACAATTAGTCTAGACCTCAACTTAATCCGACAAATAGCTTATTCTCTACGTCCTTTCAAAGTTGACTAAACTTCCAGCAAACCTTGCTGTTTTAATGTAACACCCCCAATTTCACGGTTCGCAGCGGATTTAGGGTTGGGGTATTACTTCATGGAATCACAGTTACAGTAATAGAAAACGACTTGAAAAGAGACGTTTTTAGAAATTGAGTTATCATCCATTAAATTATCAGAGTTTTTATAGTAAAAGGTATACTTTTATTATTAATGAGGTCCCAAAGTCTAGGTGAAATGTTAGGTTTGAATGATAACCGGTTTGAAAGTCCTCCGAGTTCAGTGCCTCCTCCTGTCATAGCTCCGTAATAGTAATATACCTAGGATACATGCTTAAAAAGTCAACACTAGGTGTTGAGTGAGTGATGAGTGTGTAAATACTCATCATTTTTGTAACATTTGAACTGCCAAAACATCCAAAAATCACCCAATAATGCATCAAAATAGTGAAAATATTCCAAAAGTGTGTTTTATATGTTTCAGATGCAAAATGTTTGAAAACAAATGAAAAACAACCAAAGTTTGCATAATTGGCAGTTTCAGTCCCTCAACTATCAAGAATTGACAAAACTAGTCCCTAAGCACTTATTTTTAATAAAAAGTCACCAAAGGTCCTTTTGAAATCACAAATAATCATATTTAGTCCTTTGGTGGAAAGTTTGGCAAAATTACAATTTTGGTCCTTCTACTTTCAAAATTGGCAGAAATGGCCCCTGAGAAATAATTTTGGATGGAAAAGTCAAAAATGGTCCTTGGGAACTCAAAAGTTATCACAAATGGCCCCTGGATGTAAAGTTTGAAGATTTGACAAAACAGGCCCCTCAAGTTTCAAAGTTGACAAGAATAGTCCCTGGAAATTTCAAAAGTGGAAAAGTCAAACGAGGTCCTTGAATTATTCAACATTGGAAAGAAAGACCCTTGTGAATACTTTGGAAGAATTACATTTTTAGCCCCTCCAGTTTTCAGAATTACAACTATGGTCCTTGTGATAAATTCTACAAACCAAATGGACTCCCTGTGTATTATAAACCCAAAACAAAACCCAACAACAACCCACCAGCCCATTACACCCCTTATCACCCCTTAGCCCATGTGTTCCCTGGCCCAACAAAACAAACCCACACCCCATTAGTTATACCCCGTGGTCAAACCAGGGTCAAACCCAAAACCACTTCCCCTTCCCCCCCTTTACCTGCAAATACCACCTGGTATCACCACCCCCACCATCACCACTTGTCCTGCAACTCCCACCACCCTTATCCCTTCCATATTACACCTCCCAAGACCAATAAATGCCACCCCTTGCCTATAACAGTCCAAATTGGCAAAACCAATTTTCCCGCCAAAAATGATTTAAGGGCTAGGATGAATCCTAGTGATCCAATGGCCATTGTTTATGCTGGGAAAAGCTCAGAGGGACCCACAGAACCCTAAATGACTATAAAAGAGAAGAAGAAGCAGAGAAAAGAGAGTAGTAGCTTAGTCTTAGTTTTAGTTATGTCGTACCTAGTATAAATTATTCTCTAGTTGTAATTTTTGATTTACAAGTGTTGTATTCAGTCTCTTAAGTCTTTTGTAAACTTAATTTTATCTTAATTTCAAGTTTGTTTCACAGAATTCCATTTTGGCAGTTTTAAGTGAATTTGACATATTTGCTTACTTCTTGTTAAATATTGTTAAACCTGCTTATTTCAAGTTCCTTTAAGTTTAATTTTAAGTTTTTAAAAGTTTATACAGCTTATTAACCAGTATAGTTCATAGTTCATTAAAAATCTCAAAAATACAAATAAATAAGGTAAAATTCAAAAATCAGTCTACAAGAAAGAAGAAGCAATGGAGCATGGCAAGTTATGGAAGGACATGGTAATAGAACCTCATGGGAGGTATTAGGACAAGTTTGAGATCCTAGTTACTTATCTCTGAGTTCGAATCCTCTTGTAAGCCATTTCTCCAATTCTACCATTCTACTGTAGCAAGTCTTATTAGTGCTTATTAGTGTGCTTTTTATGATTAGTCAGTGTACTTGAGTCATATCAATATGAATAGGTTGTTGTTAAATGATTGGGTTCATATATGCACATGTACAAGCTTAACTGCCAAATTTGCATGTTGGGATCATTTGAGTGTTTAGTGGTTTAAATTGCTGCTTCTGTGTTCAGATCTTCATATTATATCATTGTAGGTACTTTTGATTCAGTTTAATGGATTAAAACTGTCTCTTGCTTTGAAAAATCTCACATGAGTATGTTTTAAGGGGTGTTTGGATCTGCTTGTTTGTCTAGGTTCTTATGTGTTTCTGTGGTAGAAATTGCTTGTACCATGTTCCATTAGGCTTAATAAGTTCAAGCTAGTCATAAAATACCAGTGTTGTTCTAAAAAAATCAAAATGCCATTGATCTCTCCCTAGCAGCTTACTGTTGGATTTTTAGAATCCAATTCCATTCATGCTACTTCATAATCAGTAGTTTTAGCTTTAGGTCATCTCTTCATAGCTTATTATCATGTTTTCATTTAATTAGAACCAATCAAAGTTCATTTTGGTCAAACTTTCAAGAAAATATAAAAGTCAAAATTTTTAGTGAAAATGTTTTTGAATAAACTTGGCAATTTTCTCTAGGGTTTAATATTAGGTTTTAGGATTTGATCTTTTTGGATTTTAATATTTCACTGCTTATCTTCATTAGAGTATTTTTATTTATTTTTATTTCTTAGGCTAAACTGCTTAATTTGTGCTTTTCTTTTAGCACTTTTCTGTAAATCTCCCCTGTGCAGGGGTGTTGAGCCCATTTTCTTAAGCTTCTCACTTGCTCATCACTTAAGCTCATTCTGAGTTTTTGGGCATTTTGGGAAGCCCTCAAGGTGAACTTGTTGAGTCCAAGCTTAGTTTGGTCTTTAGCTTATTGTATGAGCTCAAATGAGGCCTGCTATTTAGCCCTTAAGCCTGTTTGGATTTGAGCTTAGTTTGGATTTGCTTAATTGCTTATTTCTGGGTCACAGTAGGTTTCTTTGTGTTTTTTAGCTCAATTCCAGTGTCCTTAAGTGTTTTTCTAGCTTATTTTGTTCCTTGGTACTGTGGTATAGCTTGTTGAGAGCTTGTGCATTATTTTAAGCTCAATAAGCAATCTGTTGAGCTTTTCAACTAGCACACAGCTACTTTTTAAGTTTCAAAAATATTTTTTTTCACAAAAGTTGTTCATTTTCAGTATATAAATAGTTTTCAAAAAGAAAATTCCAAAAATAATCAGTTTTTAATAAAAGTGATAATTTCTATTTAATATTTCTAAATTTCATTTTCTCTTTTTAAATTTAGCTTAATAATATTCTGTTTTTATAATTTTTAAAATTAGTTTGTCACCTTAAGTATTTGTAGTAATTTTCTTAGAATTTTCTTTTTCTGTTTAGTATTTATTAGATTAATAGTAGTTAATTTAGTAATTAAGTAAAACTGTTAAATTAAATAATTCTGTATAAATTTGTTAAACAGTAGCATCTTTTTATATTTTTCCTAGGTTCTAAATAATATTTAGTATCTTTAATAATTTTTCTAGAATTTTTACTGTTCATCTTATAATTATTAGATTTAATTTTAATTAAAATAGTTTAATTAGGAAAACCAAAAAGAAATTAGCATAGTTGTTAATATTTAATATAATTTTCATTTTTATAATTTTTCTAGCTTGGTCACATTAATTAGAATCTGTAAAAATTAATTTTATAATTTTCCTTTTTCATTTTCTCATTTTTCTCTTTTAAATAGTTTAATTAGGTTTTAAATATTAATTAAGTTTTTAATTTATAAAAAATCCACAAAAAGACAAAAATATTTCTTTTTAATTTGTATAAATATTTTAAGTAATTTTAGGTTTTTAGAAAATAATTTTGTAATTTTCTAAGTTAAATTTGTAATAGAAATCTTTTAGAATTAGTTTAAATAGATTTTAATTAAATTAAAATAGTTTATATTAAATAATTAATATTAAATTAATATAATATTAATAATATATTTTCTTTTTAGATTTTAATTTTCTTTAAATTATAAGTTTCAAAATTTTCAATTTACACCCTTTAAGTTTGGAACTTGTCATTTTTAGCCCCTGTAGTTTAGAAGTTGTCACTTTTAGTCCCTGTACTTTACTTAATTGCATTTTGTGTTATATATTTGTCATATCTGTTATTGTGCATTTTCATTTTCAATTCCAAGCAATCATTAGTGTAAAATCAATCAAAATCTTATTCAGGTTACTATTCCCAAAATCACTCATTCCCTAAACGTTTTCCAAATACAATTTCAACCTCGTTGGGACTTTAACGACCCGGGGAAACACTATACTCTCCAGGATTTCATTGCATCTGGTCTTAAGCTTTCAGGGTTTATTTGTTACGGTTAGCCATTCACAAGTGGCTAGCTTGTGTGACAATACCTGTTGGTTCTGAGACGAGTCAGCAACCTTAGACTCGCATTTCATTATATTCAAATTATCAATGAAGTTTGTTTCAATGTGATTTCCTTTCTTCTTGATTGATGCTTGATAAAGATCAACAAAGTGTTTAGACCACGGCCTCGTTCATTTCCGTAGTAATTACCACATCCACCTCCCTTCACATTTGATGTCACATTGAAGCAATAGAACCAGTGGGGCGTGCTTGATGATTTTTCATCAAAAGCTCGTTATTTTGTTCAGCAACAAGGATAACGAATATTAGTTCATGATACTTTCTGAAACCACGTTCTCGATATTGTTGTTGTAGAAGCATGTTGGAAGCATGGAAACTCGAAGAAAGTTTTTCCAATATGTCATTTTCAATAATATTTTCTCCGCATAATTTTAATTTAGATGTGATACTGAACATTGCGAAATTGTACTTTGTGCTCACTTACACTTTTGAAGTCTTGCAACATGAGGTGCATCCAATCATAGCGAGCTTTTGAAAGAATTAATTGCTTTTGATGATCAAATATTTCTTTTAAACTTTGTCATAATACTAACGGGTCTTTCACCTTAAATATTCCTTTTAGAGGTCCTCATGAAGATGATGATGGAGGAATATCATGGCTTTGGCACGTGCTTGTGGAGAAGCAGTATTTTCACTTTTGATTGTTTCTCCAAGTCTTCTGTAGTTAGATGGGTCTTAGCATCAAGAGTCTAAGAGAGACAATCTTTTTCAAAAATGTCAAGATCAACAAAATCATAATTGAAAGCTTTGATGTTGACATTTTAATTACATAAAAATAAAAATAAAAATAATAATAATAAAATAATATAATTCATTCAAGCAATGTGAAGCAATATGGCAAACGTCTGTATTAACAAATATCGTGAAATTACAATCAAATCGATTTTTAATGATTAGTAAACATACTACTGCTACGTAGCTAAAAATAATATTGTTTGTTTACACGTTTAATCAATGAAAACATAAGTGCACACATTAATATAAATTTTATAGTCTCTTGTAGTATTTAAACTTCATAAAGTATATATAAATCTAGTTTGTTCTGCCACTAGTTACAAAACTATAAATAATGTTAACTATGTGTAAATATTATCTAAAAAAAAACAACGATCTTATATATATTCTGTCAAAATACATTGGTCTTGGAAGCTAGTAAATAAACACAGGTACAGGCCGGACGGTTTATGTAGCTTACTTACTCTTTAAGTTAGTTAAGGTTGTAATAAACGTTAGTACAGACCGAACGGTGCGATCCTCATCTCTGCCAAAAACCCACGACTTTGGTACAAATTAATCAAATCATCAAAGGTAATTTCACCTCCTTTTTATTTTATTATTTATTATTTTTTATTATTTTTTATTATTTTTTTATGCTTGAACGAAAAACCCTAGCGTTGTTGATGTGTTAGTTATCAAATTAGTTCTATGTTGATGTTAATTATTTGATATGTATTTGTTCTTTTATATATATATATAGTTACTGCTAAAATTATTTTGTAAAAAACCCTAATATTTAATCTACATTTAACGTTGAAAGAGATACTGGTTTAAAATGAATCATACAATTTTTTTTAACTTTAGATAATCAAATCAGTTTCCACACACTAAAAACTCACTGATTCTATGCGACTTTGCTCCTCGGTTTGCCTTGTTGAGCCTTTAAAAACTTTGATATATTCAAGTATCGTAACCAGTCGTGCCTGACATTGTGTTTTCATTAATTACTGTTAGCCTTGAAAATAATGTTATATGTGAGAATTGCAATAGTAGCAAAGCACAAGGACTAGTTCTGTCTATAGGACTTAGTTTACGTGACTTGTAGTATAAATACTCTCCTAGTTGCAACTAGGAGAGGTGGATGTTCATTTGTAATAAGAAGTGTGTGTGTTTTCCTTCTTTCTCTCTCTAGAAAACACACACATCTTCCCCAATTCTTTAATCTAATATACCATGTTTAACCTTTATTTCGAGCATCCCCGACCTCCTGAATAGTGATTATTGTTGATAACAAGTGGCATCAGAGCTAACCAAGGGTGATTCGTGGTGTTTTTGGGTGTTTTTGTGGCTATTCGAATTGGTTTGGTGGAGATGCGTGGGTGTTTGCACCTTGGGCTTCATCAAAATCTTTCGTATAGGCTATTAGCGATTAGTGAGTTTGGTTTTTGGGTTGTTATGGTGATTTTCGTGGGTTTTTAGGTTAATTCGTGGCTGGTTATTGATGTTCATGGGTTAGAAATTAGGGTTTTGCGAGTATGGTTTTTGCTTAAGTTTTTTGCGAGTATCAAGCTTCATTTTGCGAGTATCGTTTGAGGTTTGGCGAGTACGCCCTAATTTTCCTTATCCACTCTTGCGAGTAAGGAATCAGTATTGCGAGTATGTTGCTAGAAAATTGCGAGTATGGAAATACTTTGCGAGTAAGGAGCAGAAGTTTGCGAGTATGGTTGCGAGTACGCCTTTGGGTCTTGCGAGTATGCTTTAGATCTTTGCGAGCATGAGCTGCGAGTAGTGGTACGAAGAAGCCGCTAAAGACATGCAACATGAATTGGGGGGAAGTTAATCCATTTCATGCATATTACATCATTTGCCTACAAGTGAAGAAAAAGTTCTCATGCCAAGGTATAAGATGAAGACAAAGAGCGTCAACTGTAGTCATCCTCAGCACTTGAAGAGCCAACGAAGACCTTTCTTTATTTGTATTTGTACTTGTAGGAAATGTTGTAAGTAATCCCTTATGTCGCCCCATCGGGGGAAGATTGTTAGGAATCATCCTAAAACGTAAATGGAACGACATTTACGGGATTACATTAGCTATCTTGTTAAGCCAAAACACATGGACTAATAATGTAATATTGCAATAGTTGTGAGTGTGTTAGGCTTTATATACCCCTCCATAATTCCATGGAGGGGTGAGACTTTTTGTAATTTACTCTTTCATCTTTCTTATTCAATAAAACACCTAGTTTCCCTTCTCTCTCTCTACTTTCTCTCTATAACCATGGAGGTCATCTTCTTCCATCAAACCCGACATCCCGAATCACAATATCAACATAAAACTACGATCCTAATAGTGGTATCAGAGCCAAGGTTTTTACTTTGTTGATTGTGGTTTTATCTTGTCAAAAATGGTACCTTTTTGTGGTTCGGATCCGTTATGAAGCTGTTTTATGCCAAACTTTCATCATCTATTGTGGTTCAATAGTCTTCTCTCAGATTTTGTTTGTATCAAATGGTCCAAAATATTCAACTTTTATATTTAGTTTCACAAAAAATAAAATAAAAATCTTGTCTTACGACATTTTTGTTTGTCCAAGATAAGTTTTTTATGTTCAACTCACATATGTTTTGGTTCCATAACCCGTGAAGTTTGTTGGTCAAAATATGGCTTCAAAGTGGTCAAAATTTACGGGTCAGAATGATGGTCAATATGGTCAGATTTGTTGCCTATAAAATGGTCAGAAAACTCATCGGTAACTGGGAATAACCATGTCGGAACTTCGCCAGAATCTGGTCGGAACTTCTTGTATAAGAAGTTCTCGAGATGTACTTGTTATCGAGAACAGACATGTTATCGAGAACACAATACCCTAAATTATCGAAAATCACATTCTCGATAAAACATGTTCTCGATAACCGTGTTCGCGATAATTTCACGTTCTCGATAACGTGAAAAACATTCTCGATAACTTTCTCATGTTCTCGATAAGCAAAATTTTCGAAAATATTAACAGAAGAAGATGAAGAGAATGTTTTGACAATAACCATAAGACTACGACTAATTGACTTCAGTATTCAACATCACTAGTAATGACCACAAACCAAAATAACCAAGACTCTTGTTGACCTCAGTACTAATGCTTCATCAGTCAACAAAAAACAATAAGAAGAGGTTGAACAGCCGAGACAAACAAGTCCACAACCACCAACATCAAATCCCAATCTACCCTAAGCCCTCACAACCTCATTATCACAGCAATAACCAATAAACCCAAGATCTCAGTCCACATTCGTGGTGTATAAAAGCTCAAAGATACACACGAAAAATTAACATCACAGATCTTTACATACATAGAATCAAATTAAAATAAAAAGATCTAAGATTGTGTTAGAAATGGTGCATAACAAATCTTCAAGAGATTTTTTAGTACACAATCTCATTATTGATCTATTTTGAAGACTTGCTTCTTTCTTATATCCGAAAAATAAATATAGTATTATAACAAATCTGTTATATACTACACTTGTTTCGTTCAAAAACACAATAACAAAACTCGGACCATATGTCGAGCCTACCTGTGGCCTCACTCAGAGGTATTAAAGACGAGCCGTGCCTCGATATGCGATGAATGTTTCAATGGTTCCACTTGGTTCTGTTATTCGTAGCTTATGGTGATCAGGATCTGAATGAATCATGTATTTTTGGGATCAGGATATGAATGGATAAGATTAGAATTAAGGGTTTGATGTGTAGAGGTGTTGTGACTATTGCCAACCGTTGTTTGATCTAGATGACGTGAGCAAAAGATGTAATTGTGTTCGTGTGGTTTTGATCTGCATACGAGGGCAGAGATGAAATGGGGGCGGAGAAGTTTATGGTGTGTGTGATTAGGGTTTGGTAAAATGAGAATATTTAGGGTTGGAATTGTGTTATAACTGTATTAGTGGTGGATCGGGTCACCCATTTTGGACCGGGTATTGTTTGGACTTGTCTGTTGGGCTGATTATTTCGCTTTGGCCAAAATGTAATAAAATTCGTTTGGGCTTCAGTTATAACAAGATTATATGGGCTGCTAATGTTACTATACAAACTTTTGGTAGTTTAAGGACTTTACCAATTTTTTGTTACTTAGTAAATGTTAAACTTGATATAATTGTTAGCAAATGGTATTGTTGGTTGTTACAAATTTTCACGGGGATGCATTTTTGACAAGATCGGGAAACCATTATCAAGTTCACTTAAACCGTCAAAAGGCTAGGTTTGAGCATTTAACCGCAAGATGTGATTACAGCGTTAATTCATTATCATTTATTTGAGGTTGAAGTGGAATTTCACGGGTACGTGTACTTAGTATCTTGAAGATATCGGGGTTGGTTGGATGAAGATTCTTCGAGATCCTTGTTCGAGCTTTTGTCCGTACAAATGACAGACTTAAGTTGTTTAGTTATACATGATATTTGCAGGGTTCTCAGTGTATAGCTATCACTTTAAAGGAGTTACGTTGTAGTGCTCAAGTGTCACAAAAAGCTGTGGATAATTCAAGAGACGTTCATATACAATTAAGGATAGTTGGATGGGTATATGATTTCTTACCTTTATTGAAAATCTCAGTATTGGTTCTTAGTCATACTATAGTGCAAGTTTAAGTCACAAGTTCGGGTTATTTTACTTCGTTCTCAAGTTCATAATATTGGGTTTTCTCCATCAGTAGTCACTACAAAGAGCCGTCAGAATGATAATGGGGTCGGTAAAGAGTTAGTTGAGAGGAGTATCAAAGAGTAGAGATGTTATCAGCAGTTGATTCTCACAGGATATTTATGGAACTTCACACATATTCGACCAATTGGACATACATGGGTTACGCTGCCTCCGTTTTCCATCGTAAACATAGTGTGTATGCTTCCGATTCCGCGAAGACATCGTGGGGGAAGATAGAGAGGGTGTTCTTTGACGTTGCTTGATTTCTTTGCGAAAACCCTCTTCTTTCACGAGTTTTTGCAATCAGGGGGAAGAAATGAGACGGTCAGTGGTTCGAACGTCTTACTTTGGTGTAATCGTCTCAACTTTCACGGGTTGTTTTGTGTGAAGTTACCTACATATAATGTTTTAACAGCATTATGATGCCTCATACACGGTCATATTATTGAGTATTCGTGTATACACAGGTGATTATTATTCCGATAGACCGCAACAATCAGGGGGAAGAAGTATTATTTCATCTTTCGTAGTTTTTTTGGTTTGAAGCATCTACATATGTGAGAAGATCTTGTTGATTTCTTCCATGTTACCCCCGAACGGAGCTTCCGTATTGAGCATAACCGTGATTAGTGACTAGTCAGATTTGCTTGGTGTGGATTACTGTGTCATCTATTCATTCCGCTGCGTACTCAAAACTTCAAAAGTTAGAAGACATGTTAACTACATCAAAGTTTCAAATCTGCTAAAGACGGTTGTCAGTTTGGGAGGGAAGCTGATTTAGAAACTTCGCCAAAAAGAAGTGTACGAAGAAGCCGCTAAAGGCATGCAGTATGAATTGGGGGGAAGTTAATCNGGAGCTTCCGTATTGAGCATAACCGTGATTAGTGACTAGTCAGATTTGCTTGGTGTGGATTACTGTGTCATCTATTCATTCCGCTGCGTACTCAAAACTTCAAAAGTTAGAAGACATGTTAACTACATCAAAGTTTCAAATCTGCTAAAGACGGTTGTCAGTTTGGGAGGGAAGCTGATTTAGAAACTTCGCCAAAAAGAAGTGTACGAAGAAGCCGCTAAAGGCATGCAGTATGAATTGGGGGGAAGTTAATCCATTTCATGCATATTACATCATTTGCCTACATGTGAAGAAAAAGTTCTCAAGCCGAGGTACACGATGAAGACAAAGAGCGTCAACTGTAGTCATCCTCAGCACTTGAAGAGCCAACGAAGACCTTTCTTTATTTGTATTTGTACTTGTAGGAAATGTTGTAAGTAATCCCTTATGTCGCCCCATTGGGGGAAGATTGTTAGGAATCATCCTAACACGTAAATGGAACGACATTTACGGGATTACATTAGCTATCTTGTTAAGCCAAAACACATGGACTAGTTATGTAATATTGCAATAGTTGTGAGTGTGTTAGGCTTTATAAACCCCTCCATACTTCCATGGAGGGGTGAGACTTTGTGTAATTTATTCTTTCATCTTTCTTATTATTTTGGTTTGAAGCATCTACATATGTGAGAAGATCTTGTTGATTTCTTCCATGTTACCCCCGAACGGAGCTTCCGTATTGAGCATAACCGTGATTAGTGACTAGTCAGATTTGCTTGGTGTGGTTTACTGTGTCATCTACAAATTCCGCTGCGTACTCAAAACTTCAAAAGTTAGAAGACATGTTAACTACATCAAAGTTTCGAATCTGCTAAAGACGGTTGTCAGTTTGGGAGGGAAGCTGATTTAGAAACTTCGCCAAAAAGAAGTGTACGAAGAAGCCGCTAAAGGCATGTAGTATGAATTGGGGGGAAGTTAATCCATTTCATGCATATTACATCATTTGCCTACATGTGAAGAAAAAGTTCTCAAGCCGAGGTACAAGATGAAGACAAAGAGCGTCAACTGTAGTCATCCTCAGCACTTGAAGAGCCAACGAAGACCTTTCTTTATTTGTATTTGTACTTGTAGGAAATGTTGTAAGTAATCCCTTATGTCGCCCCATTGGGGGAAGATTGTTAGGAATCATCCTAACACGTAAATGGAACGACATTTATGGGATTACATTAGCTATCTTGTTAAGCCAAAACACATGGACTAGTTATGTAATATTGCAATAGTTGTGAGTGTGTTAGGCTTTATAAACCCCTCCATACTTCCATGGAGGGGTGAGACTTTGTGTAATTTATTCTTTCATCTTTCTTATTCAATAAAACACCTAGTTTCCTTTCTCTCTCTACTTTCTCTCTATAACCATGGAGGTCATCTTCTTCCATCAAACCCGACCTCCCGAATCACAATATCAACATAAAACTACGATCCTAACATCCTCCTACTTTGAGGATCCGTATCAAGTACTTTGGCTTTCATATAAATTAAATGAAGAGTGTCTATGCCATTTTTACCTAAAACCAGCTACTTGTGATTGTAAAAAAGTTGCAGCAGGGAAATTTGACTTCCATCAGGACTGCCTCTGGCTCTTAGCATGGATTCGGACCAAAATGTATGCTAGTTCGGATGCAGACATAACCTGAGAAGAGACTCATCTGATTTGCCTTTATAATCAGCAAGTTAATTTTCCATTCCTCCAACTCAGCTACTTTGATTTTCTGTCTCTACAAAAGGGGGAAGAGAAATCAATTGTCAAATTCAAATGAGATTAACAAGAAAAGTAACCACAAAAATGCTTTAGCAGCAATGACTGACGACAAAATTTGATATTTTCCTTAAACCACTAGATAAATTAAGACCATTATTTATATAAATAAAAAAACTACAGTTCATATATGTTGATGCATGCAGCAAGCAAATATTGAATAGCTATATGTGCAAGTTTATGTTCTTGAAGGTGTTAAACCACTTTCCCCACAACTTGCTGTACTTCCTCTTGGCTTAAAAATTGGTGGTGCTCATAATCTGTTTGTTAAAATGCCAAACCGAGTTTTGTCTTAATAAGCGTAACAACAATTATCCCAAGAAGCCTCTGATTGGAAAGGTAGGTTGATCTTTACTTGGATTTTGTGGAGATGGGGAAATCTTCTCGCTATGTTGATGCTAATGGGTGGACTTGGACTTTTCGTAAAAATAATGCTTCATTCACTAAACCTGTCGAGAACCCATATCAAAAGGATGTGGAGAAAGTGGCGTCGTCCTTTTACGTCACTAATTTCCCAGAATCACTTGACCCAAGAGGCATATGGAAGATTTGTGCGCCTTATGGTCGCCTTGTTGACACTTTCATTGCAAACAAATGCTCAAAAAGGGGTAAGCGGTTTGGATTTATTCGTTTTCTTGGAGTCAAAGATGTAGATGTTTTTGGTAAATCTCTTTCAAACATATGGATTGGTAACTTTCACTTATTTGTTACGGTGGCTAAATTCCAGAGAACCACCCATGTTGAACCCAAATCGAAGCAAAACGCTAATAATTTCAATGTGTCACTGGGTGATGATAACTTTAACCCTAAGATTAACACTCCCAAAGGCTCTGATCCTCCTTTGGATAAATCTTCTTTTGTGTCTATTGTTCATGGTAACTCTAATTCGAAGAGTGTTTCATCTTCATCTGACATCACACGTTCTATTTCTCTTCCTGATCATGATCTCATTAGTGTTGATGATTCTTCTAGGGTTATTTTGGTTAAACATTAAGGAAGTAGACACCATGAGTAACATGTACTCGATTTGTAAGAATGAAGGATTCACTGATTTGAAAATCCATCATGTTGGTGGATTGTGGGTTTGGATTCAGTTCCCGTCGGTGGCCTCTTGCTTGTCATTTCAATCAAATGAATGCATGAAGAGAATTGCAATCTCGTTTAAGAATGTTTCGCCTTCTTTCAAGGTCGATGAATGCATGATTTGGGTTGAGATCAGTGGCCTTCCACTTTGCGCTTGGGGTTCGAATGCTTTTAAGAAAATTGCTTGTATGTTTGGAAAGTTTATGTTCTTCGAAGTCGATCAATCAGCAGCTATGTCTATGGGTAGAGTTTGCATCTCTACCAAATCCCAAAAATTCGTTTCGGAAAGAGTTCATGCTATCATTCACGGGGAGTTATTTGAGGTTCATGTTCATGAAATAGGCACTTGGAGTATTAATATTGAGGACGACTCTCTTGTCTCACCTTCTTCAGATCATGACGATAATGAAGATAGGGATGCAGATTCAGTTGGAGATGACTCACTAGAAGGATATGAAGACATTATCAAAAGCTGACATGGATACTTGTCATGTAACTCAGGAAGCCATTAATGATCCCCTACCACAGACTTCAAAAGAGGAGGTTCCTTCTGATTTAAGTTGCCCACCAGGTTTTGAGCAGTTAAAGAACACTAATAAATGTCGTCCTCACCATGCTAGTTCCTCCCGTACGAGTAAGTGCTCTACTTCTTTTGCAAAATATCGCAAGAAGGACATTAAGGGGATTTCTCTTATCCACGAAATGTCTAGAATTATTGAGGTTGGCGGTTCTTTGGGTTTTGATGTTAGAGGATGTCAAAAATCGTTGAATAAACTGATTAATGGAATAGGTGTACACATTGTTGATAAATGAATGTGTTATCTATAAACATTTGCGGTACAAAGAAGAGGCGGAAACGTTTATGGATTAAAGAATTATGCTTCAAACTAACATCCAGTTTTTAGGTATTCAAGAGTCCAAAATGACACGGTTAGAAGTCTTTCGACTTAAGACAATGTGGGGTAACTACTCATTTGATTTTACTTGCAGTTTGGCTCGTGGGAGATCAGGAGGTTTAATCTCCATTTGGGATCCTAATTTATTTGTGAAAGAAAGTATTTGGTGTGACGAGGCTTTTATCATTGTAAAAGGGCGTTGGAAAAACTCGGGTGGTGATTGTTATATGATTAATATTTACGGTCCTCACGATCCAGTAGCTAAAGTTTCTTTGTGGAATAAGATTCGGGAATTCATGCAATCTCACATGGGCAAGTATGTTTTATTTGGAGACATGAATGAAGTTCGGAACGAGCACGAGCGACACGGTTCTATCTTCTCAAGGAGTGAAGCTGATTTTTTTAGTTCCTTTATTAATAATGTTGGTCTGATCGAATTGCCTATGGGGGGTCGTCTTTTTACTTGGATGAACAAAGCGGGTACTAAACTAAGTAAATTGGACTGATTTTTGTTTTCTGAAGATGTGATAGAGGAATTACCTGATATGCGGGTTACTGCTCTTGATCGTTTGTGGTCGGATCATAACCCCATTCTCCTCCATTGCAATAAAGCTGACTTCGGCCCAGCTCCTTTCAAATTATGTCATTCATGGATTCTTCGTGAATGTTTCAATGATTTTATTTCATTAGAATGGGCTAACATAGGGCAGAATGTTGATGGCATTAATATTTTATCTCATGAAAAACTAAAACATTTAAAAGTGGTGAACGTATTCATAAACAGGAGATCATGTCCGTTCTAAAACAATTAGAAGAAAAGATTGAAGCGGGTTCAGCTTCTCCCAATGACCGTGAAAAGAGAATCAAACTTATACAAGAAGCTGATAGTCTTGAAAGACTTGAAGCTATGGATACGGTTCAAAGGGCTCGGATAAAATGGATATTGAGGGTGATGAAAACTCTAAATTTTTTCACGGTTTGGTGATTCAAAAGACAAGAACTCAATCGATCAATGGCATCATGATTGAGGGAGTTTGGGTCTCCGATCCTCATCAGATCAAAGAGGCTTTCCTCAATTTTTTTAAAGATAAATTTCAAGCTTGTGATTCATTGATTTCTTTCCCCTCTATATCGGTGACATCAGGTTTAAGTTCTCACGATCGCAACCTTTTAGAAGATATTATTTCCATAGATGAAATAAAGGCAGCAGTTTGGGAGTGTGGTAGCGATAAAGCTCCAGGCCCTGACGGGTACTCTTTTGCATTTGTGAAGAAGTATTAGGATTTGCTAAAGTTGGATATCCACGACTTTGTATCTTCATTCTTTGCCTCTGGGTTCCAACTCATCCTTTATCACTCTCGTTCCGAAGGTTAGCAATCCTATAAATATCACTGATTTCCGCCCCATCTCACTTATTGGTATCCATTACAAGATTATTTCTAAAATTCTTGCAATTCGGTTATCTAAAGTTGTCACGAAAATTGTTAGTTACGAGCAATCCGCCTTCATTCCGAGGCGTCAAATCCTTGATGGCCTCCTTATGCTAAGTGAGGTGATAGATTGGTATAAAAAACGGAAGAAAAAGTTGTTTATTTTTAAAGTTGATTTTCAAAAAGCTTTTGATTCCGTTAGTTGGAGATACTTAGACTTCGTTTTAAACACCCTTGGTTTTGGATTAAAATGGAGGTCATGGATTAAAGCATGTTTGGAATCATCTAGAACTTCTATCTTAGTCAATGGCAGCCCTACCTCTGAATTTTCTCCTAAACGCAAGCAAAGGCAAGGCGATCTGCTTTCGCCTTTCTTGTTTATTCTTGTGATGGAAGGCCTTCATTTAGCCTTATCTGATGCTGTCCGTTCTGGTCTCATCCGTGGTGTTAATCTTGGTAATTCTGATGTTACGTTATCTTATTTATTTTACGCAGACGATGTTGTGATTACCACGTATTGGAGCTCCTAAGATATGGATAACATTATTCGCGTCTTGCATGTTTTTCATTTAGCATCGGGCCTCAAAATAAATATCCATAAGTCTAACGTCTATTTGGAGTCTCGTCTGAGGAAGTGCATTTTATGGCTAACATAACAGGTTGTGCAGCAGGTTCTTTCCCATTGTATACCTTGGGCTCCCCGTAGGTTCTAATATGAATCTTTCAACAAATTGGACGCCTATCATTAACAGGTTTCGTGCTAAGCTTTCATCTTGGAAGGCTAATCTTCTTTCCATTGGTGGTCGTCTCACATTAACAAAATTCATCCTTGGAAGTCTTGGAATTTATTATCTCTCTATCTTTAAAGCTCCTGATACGGTTTTGAAGATCTTGGAGAGTATTCGTGCCTCATTTTTTTGGGGAGGTTCTCAAGACTCGAGAAAAATTGCCTGGATCAATTGGTCTAATGCTCTTGTTTCTCTTGATAAAGGTGGTTTGGACATTGGTAGTTTGAAATCGTTTAACTTCGCCTTACTCCAAAAATGGCGTTGGAGAATGTGCTCAAACCCGAAAGTTCTTTGGGTTAAAATTTGTTGGGAATAAAGCTAACAGTTACCACTGATAGGCTTGTGGAAGACACTGCTGAAGAATGCACTGGCAGTGGAAACTCATTACCACTGCTAGTATATATTGTTACCACTGCTTATTAGATAACTGATGTATTCGTGTATAGATAAGTATAGAATAGATTTTGTGTNGTTATCTATAAACATTTGCGGTACAAAGAAGAGGCGGAAATGTTTATGGATTAAAGAATTATGCTTCAAACATAACATCCAGTTTTTAGGTATTCAAGAGTCCAAAATGACACGGTTAGAAGTCTTTCGACTTAAGACAATGTGGGGTAACTACTCATTTGATTTTGCTTGCAGTTTGGCTCGTGGGAGATCAGGAGGTTTAATCTCCATTTGGGATCCTAATTTATTTGTGAAAGAAAGTATTTGGTGTGACGAGGCTTTTATCATTGTAAAAGGGCGTTGGAAAAACTCGGGCGGTGATTGTTATATGATTAATATTTACGGTCCTCACGATCCAGTAGCTAAAGTTTCTTTGTGGAATAAGATTCGGGAATTCATGAAATCTCACATGGGCAAGTATGTTTTATTTGGAGACATGAATGAAGTTCGGAACGAGCACGAGCGACACGGTTATATCTTCTCAAGGAGTGAAGCTGATTTTTTTATTTCCTTTATTAATAATGTTGGCCTGATCGAATTGCCTATGGGGGTCGTCTTTTTACTTGGATGAACAAAGCGGGTACTAAACTAAGTAAATTGGACCGATTTTTGTTTTCTGAAGATGTGATAGAGGAATTACCTGATATGCGGGTTACTGCTCTTGATCGTTTGTGGTCGGATCATAACCCCATTCTCCTCCATTGCAATAAAGCTGACTTCGGCCCAGCTCCTTTCAAATTATGTCATTCATGGATTCTTCGTGAATGTTTCAATGATTTTATTTCATTGGAATGGGCTAACATAGGGCAGAATGTTGATGGCATTAATATTTTATCTCATGAAAAACTAAAACGTTTGAAAGTCAAGATCAAACAGTGGATTGCTAATTCTAAAAGTCGTGAACGTATTCATAAACAGGAGATCATATCCGCTCTAAAACAATTAGAAGAAAAGATTGAAGCGGGTTCAGCTTCTCCCGATGACCGTGAAAAGAGAATCAAACTTATACAAGAAGCTGATAGTCTTGAAAGACTTGAAGCTATGGGTACGGTTCAAAGGGCTCGGATAAAATGGGATATTGAGGGTGATGAAAACTCTAAAATTTTTCATGGTTTGGTGAATCAAAAGAGAAGAACTCAATCGATCAATGGCATCATGATTGAGGGAGTTTGGGTCTCCGATCCTCATCAGATCAAAGAGGCTTTCCTTAATTTTTTTAAAGATAAATTTCAAGCTTGTGATTCATTGATTTCTTTCCCCTCTATATCGGTGACATCAGGTTTAAGTTCTCACGATCGCAACCTTTTAGAAGATATTATTTCCATAGATGAAATAAAGGCAGCAGTTTGGGAGTGTGGTAGCGATAAAGCTCCAGGCCCTGACGGGTACTCTTTTGCATTTGTGAAGAAGTATTGGGATTTGCTAAAGTTGGATATCCACGAATTTGTATCTTCATTCTTTGCCTCTGGTAAAATGCCTCTGGGTTCCAACTCGTCCTTTATCACTCTCGTTCCGAAGGTTAGCAATCCTATAAATATCACTGATTTCCGCCCCATCTCACTTATTGGTATCCATTACAAGATTATTTCTAAAATTCTTGCAATTCGGTTATCTAAAGTTGTCACGAAAATTGTTAGTTACGAGCAATCCACCTTCATTCCGAGGCGTCAAATCCTTGATGGCCCCCTTATGCTCAGTGAGGTGATAGATTGGTATAAAAAACGAAAGAAAAAGTTGTTGATTTTGAAAAAGCTTTTGATTCCGTTAGTTGGAGATACTTAGACTTTGTTTTAAACACCCTTGGTTTTGGATTAAAATGGAGGTCATGGATTAAAGCATGTTTGGAATCATCTAGAACTTCTATCTTAGTCAATGGCAGCCCTACCTCTGAGTTTTCTCCTAAACGCGGGCTAAGGCAAGGCGATCCGCTTTCGCCTTTCTTGTTTATTCTTGTGATGGAAGGCCTTCATTTAACCTTATCTGATGCTGTCCGTTCTGGTCTCATCCGTGGTATTAATATTGGTAATTCTGATGTTACGTTATCTCATTTATTTTACGCAGACGATGTTGTGATTACCACGTATTGGAGCTCCTAAGATATGGATAACATTATTCGCGTCTTGCATGTTTTTCATTTAGCATCGGGCCTCAAAATAAATATCCATAAGTCTAACGTCTATTTGGAGTCTCGTCTGAGGAAGTGCATTTTATGGCTAACATAACAGGTTGTGCAGCAGGTTCTTTCCCATTCGTATACCTTGGGCTCCCCGTAGGTTCTAATATGAATCTTTCAACAAATTGGACGCCTATCATTAACAGGTTTCGTGCTAAGCTTTCATCTTGGAAGGCTAATCTTCTTTCCATTGGTGGTCGTCTCACATTAACAAAAGCCGTCCTTGGAAGTCTTGGAATTTATTATCTCTCTATCTTTAAAGCTCCTGATACGGTTTTGAAGATCTTGGAGAGTATTCGTGCTTCATTTTTTTGGGAGGTTCTCAAGACTCGAGAAAAATTGCCTGGATCAAGTGGTCTAACGCTCTTGCTTCTCTTGATAAAGGTGGTTTGGACATTGGTAGTTTGAAATCGTTTAACTTCGCCTTACTCCAAAAATGGCGTTGGAGAATGTGCTCAAACCCGAAAGTTCTTTGGGTTAAAATTATTAAGGCGATTCATGGGCAAGAAGGCGGTTTTGATCATCATGGATGCAAATCTAATGGTTTATGGGCAAAGATTGTTGGATCCTCTAACTACCTGCACTCGAGAGGTTTCATCCCTTTGGATTCTTTACGATTTAAAGTGGGTTGTGGCTCTCTAGTTCGTTTTTGGAAGGATACTTGGCTTGGTGACTCCCCTCTTTATCTTCGATATAATAGGCTTTTTCGTTTGGAACAAGACAAGGATTGTTTGATTACAGACGGTATTTGCAACGTTCAATGGTGTTGGAATTGGTCTAGGACAGACTTAGGGGTTCGTAACTCGGCTTATCTTAACGACTTGTTGATTGAGATTGGTCACACTGTTATTGATGCGGATGAAGATGCTTGTGTTTGGTCTCTTTCCAACGACGGTGTTTTCTCGGTTGGTGATACTCGTCGCCATATTGATAATCTTCTTTTGCCTTCTTTGGACCTCGAAACCATTTGGGATAAAGTTCTCCCTCGTAAAGTCAACATCTTCTTATGGCGTTTAAGGTTGGATAGGCTCCCGCACAGGTTGAATCTTTCTGCTAAAGGGATAGAAATTCACACGATTTCATGCCCTTCGTGCAATCACAACGTGGAGTCATGTCAACATATCTTTTTCGAGTGCGAGGTTGCTTTGAGTATTTGGAGGCTTGTTCGAGTATGGTGCNCCTAAAGCTAAAGTTTTTCAAAACATGGACAAGCCTGGTGATTGGATTTTTACACCTCTTTTTCCTCAAATGCTTGCCAAAATTTCACAAGAACAGGGTGATGATACAATAAACCCAATTGAATCTGAAACCTCACCCATTCTTACTGTTCCAAATATTGAGTATACTCCACCAGTTTCTTAAACCTATGAGAGGAGGTCTAAACAGCCAACTCCTTTCATCTCAACACAGCATGTTCCTGATCCTTCTGGTATTGGAATAAGCAGTGGTGGCTTTAGCCTTTTGCCTAGTCCAACTAGGGAAGGGACTGAACCAATGCCCCATGACTCACCTCTCCCAACAGGTTACACAGTTGGAAGTGATGAGGGCAGTGAGCAACCATTGGAATTGAAGGAACTTTGTACCAGATTGGCAACACAGGTTGGATCCCTTAAGCAAGAATTGGCAGATGTAAAGGAGCAGCATGCCAAAGATGTTACTATACTCAAACAGGAGATTCAAACTTTAAAGGAAGAAATACAGGGGTTACAAAAGAATAAAAGAACTGCAAAGATGGTGTTATCTTCTTCATCCTCACCCAGAATTACAACAAATAGTCGTTCCCCTTTAATCATAATAAGCACGAAGATTACATACTAGCACCTCACAAGTAGTGTTTAGATACTCACATCTCTCAGGTGTCATAAAAGTATATCTCATAAATGAAAATGAATAATATCTCTCACTACCTGTCATAGCAAATAGATTACCATAGGCTTGGGA
>LBNU01038506.1:239583-277192 GCA_014162995.1 Artemisia annua | reverse complement strand
TTCAAGCTCAAATTGATCATGATGCTGAGGTTGCAAGAAAACTTGTAGAAGATGAAGTTGCAAGAAAGGAGATGTTAGATGAAATAGAGATTGCTGACTTCATGATGGCTTAGAAGATGGACAAGATGGAAACCACTGCTCCATTGGATGTAAATCCAATTTCCACTGTTCCACCTAAGATTTTGAGAGAGAAGACTCCAGAATTTGCTTATGTACCTACAGAAGAAGATATTGCTTTCCTAATTGCAAATAATCCAGTAATCAAGAAGAAAGCAATTGACCTAATAGCTGATAGAACCTTAACTGAAGATCAAAGAGATGCTCAAATGAAGGATTTTATCATGATGGAGAATAGACAAGCACTTCAATATGCAATTGATACAGTCAAGAAGGGGCAAAAGAAACCAAGACAAGCAACAAAAGCACAAATTATTTCTGTTATGAAATCTTATTGCTGTCATGTTGGTGGATGGAAGATGAGTCAGTTCAAAGGAATGACCCTTGAACAGATTGAAGGAGCTTATTATAGAGTTAGAAGGCAAGATCTTGATTTTGTTCCTATGGGTTCAGAAGCTGAAGAAAGAAAATTTTCCAAACGGAAAATTAAGCAAAGTGAACCTGAGACAGTTAAGAAGACAAGAATTGCTAAAACTACAAAAGTTCAATCTGAAGAATTCACAAAAGAACAGTTGACTGGTATGATATTGATTGAAGAAGAAGACTTCTATCCTGACCCACTGCAAGTCAGACATCCTATTGTTGATTGGGATGTTTACACTGCTAGCAATTTTGCTCCATGTTGGAAAATCACAAGGCTAGGAGGTGAAACTTCATCATTCATTCAGTTTGAAGAACTTATCAAAGCATGTGACAGAGATGATCTTAATGCACTGTGGAGATTGGTTCAAGAAAGATTTGATGCTGGCAGTCTGAAAGATGTAAAAGAAATGCAGTTATGGGTTGATCTAAGAAGGCTCTATGAACCAAATATGACTGACAACTTTTGGAAGTTTGAAGCTAGAGGTATGGAAACTACATGGACTTATTATGACTCATGTGAAGTTCATCATGTTTCTACAAAGGCTGGAGTGGATGCATTTATGTTTGCGGAGAAAGAATACCCACTCAGAGCTGGAACCCTCACAGTGATGTTGTCTACAAGCATAAGAGTTCATGAAGATACTGAGAAAGTAAGAGCATTGATTAAAAGGATTCAAGAACAGTGTTCAAGAGCTATTCAAGGATTAAGAAGAAAGTGAAGTGTTTGGAAGAATTCCCAAATCCTAAGACTTTATGCAGATTGAAGAAACTTATTGATTTGCAGAGAAATCATAAGCTTAGGGGAGGATTGTTGGGAATAAAGCTAACAGTTACCACTGATAGGCTTGTGGAAGACACTGCTGAAGAATGCACTGGCAGTGGAAACTCATTACCACTGCTAGTATATATTGTTACCACTGCTTATTAGATAACTGATGTATTCGTGTATAGATAAGTATAGAATAGATTTTGTGTTACATACTACTGTTCTCACTCACAATACATCACATAAACAATCTTCTAAGTGTTGCTAAGTAAATTCCGCGTGCTTAACAACATTACTCAAAGTATCTCTAACACAAAGTGTGTGTTTAGATCCATCAAAATTATTAAGGCGATTCATAGGCAAGAAGGCAGTTTTGATCATCATGGATGCAAATCTAATGGTTTATGGGCAAAGATTGTTGGATCCTCTAACTACCTGCACTCGAGAGGTTTCATCCCTTTCGATTCTTTACGATTTAAAGTGGGTTGTGGCTCTCTAGTTCGTTTTTGGAAGGATACTTGGCTTGGTGACTCCCCTCTTTATCTTCGATATAATAGGCTTTTTCGTTTGGAACAAGACAAGGATTGTTTGATTACAAACGGTATTTGCAACGGTCAATGATGTTGGAATTGGTCTAGGATAGACTTAGGGGTTCGTAACTCGGCTTATCTTAACGACTTGTTGATTGAGATTGGTCACACTGTTATTGATGCGGATGAAGATGCTTGTGTTTGGTCTCTTTCCAACGACGGTGTTTTCTCGGTTGGTGATACTTGTCGCCATATTGATAATCTTCTTTTGCCTTCTTTGGACCTCGAAACCATTTGGGATAAAGTTCTCCCTCGTAAAGTCAACATCTTCTTATGACGTTTAAGGTTGGATAGAAATTCACACGATTTCATGCCCTTCGTGCAATCACAACGTGGAGTCATGTCAACATATCTTTTTCAAGTGCGAGGTTGCTTTGAGTATTTGGAGGCTTGTTCGAGTATGGTGCGACCCTTCCATGCCTTTGTTCACTTCTAATTCTCACTGGAAAGATTGGTTGAATTCGTGGCCCGTTCGTAAAGAGAAGAAGCATCGTATGTTTATCATTATTGTGTCTACGCTATGGTTGATTTGGACGTATCGCAACGATGTTACATTTAGCTCTAATTCTTTGAGGAAATGTGACATCTTCAATAATATTCGTTTGTATTCTTTCTCTTGGCTTAAGTTTAGAGATCGTAAGATTAGTAGTTGGACTGATTGGTTAAAATCGCCTATGTATTTCTAGCTCCTTGCTAGTCTTCTTTGGTTCTTTTTTTTTTTAATAATATGCCGGATATATATATATATATATATATATATATATATATATATATATATATATATATATATATATATATATATATATATATATATATATATATATATATATATATATATATATATTATATATATATATATATATATATATATATATATATATATATATATATATATATATATATATATATATATATATCTTACTACTCTTGAAAATAAGCAGTTTCATCTTCGCCTCTCCTCTTGATTTACTTCCGGTAATTTTTGTTGTTTTGATGCAATGACTAGATTTTATTTTTAACATGGTAAAGGTTATTCGACTATCTTAG
The DNA here is from genome assembly GCA_014162995.1 of Artemisia annua. Lineage (NCBI taxonomy): Eukaryota > Viridiplantae > Streptophyta > Magnoliopsida > Asterales > Asteraceae > Artemisia > Artemisia annua. The sequence continues at coordinate 274,249 of LBNU01038506.1, read as the reverse complement.
ATTTGATTACTGTTTGTAATTTGTTTTTAAAAAGTTCGGTTACTGTTCGTACTACCCTCTAATGAAGACATGAAAATTTAGAAACAAGCTTCTTTTTGACTTTAAATCTACCCTAAAAAGATGCCTCAAGGAATGAAAAAAATAAAAATAAAATAAAATAAATAAAATAAATCTTATTAAGGTTGTGGATTCTAAATAGGAATATGAAACTTAAGTCATCATGGATTGCATCTCATCAAGGTTGTTAAAAAATTCATTTGTCTATTCATTTTGTTAGTTTTAAATCATGTTCTTGAATTCGTGTCACTTACTTGGTTAGGCAAATCTATTGTCTGATACACTTTATGAGACTATTATTCTCATAGTGTGATTATTTAACTTTGCCATACCATGTGTAGGTGAGATGTTGATTTTGATTGGTTACCTTAGCTTTGATTGTGCAAGTTTCACATATGACATTCTTCTTGAACTTTGCTTTTGAATCAATATTGATTTATGCTATCCTTATGCTGCTGGTACTTAGATTATGTAATTCTGAATTACGGCGCTACACTTAGCTTTTTACTATGAATTGCGATTGATTAAGCGAAGCTAGGGTTATGCAATTCTTGAGTGTTTGTGATTGTAGACCACCAAGTATGCAAGAACCACAAACAAATTGCTCTTCATGAGAAGTTCCGGCTACCTACCAATTCTGTCCATATTAATTATGTATGGTTTTAGGGCGACCTTTGAACACAGGTGGGTTTTAAGTGAAATCCATGGATATTTTTTTCAAAATCATCCCATTCAGCATAGCATCTCTTGGGGATATGGCTATTTACTCCTTTGCACAAGGAGTTGAATCGAACATGCCTGCTATTAAATCAAACATGTCAAGAAAGATCGGCATTTTTAAGCTCTTTATATTTCTACTGTGGCTTCATGTTTGTATTTTAAAATGCCCGTCTTGACACGTTTGATTTAATAGCAGACATGTTTGAATTTTTTCTTTATTTTGTGTCTTGAAAGAAAATTTTAAACTAAGTGTCTTGATAGGAATTTGTTTTTATCGATCTTTTGTGTATGAAAGAAAGATCGGCATTTTTAAGTTCTTTGCTTATCCTTCTTTCTTGACATGTTTAATTTAACAGTAGGCATGTTTGATACAACTTCTTGTGCAAAGTCGAAAACAGCCATATCCCCGAGAGATGCTATACTGAATAGGATGGCTTGAAAAAAATATCCATGAATTTCACTAAAAACATGCATGTGCTCAAAGGTGGCCATAAAACCATACATAATTAATATGGACGGAATTGGTAGGTAGCCGAAACTTCTCATGAGGAGTAATTTGTTTGCAGTTGCTACATACTCAGTGGTCTGCAATCACAAACAGACAAGAATTACATAACCCTAGCTTCGCTTAATCAATCGCAATTCATAGTAAAAAGCTAAGTGTAGCGTCGTAATTCGAAATACATAATCTAAGTACCACAAACAATATAAAGAGAGCATAAATCAATATTGATTCAAAAAAAAAGTTCAAGAAACATGTCATATGTGAAACTTGAACAGTCAAAGCTAAGGTAACTAATCAAAATCAACATCTCACCTATACATGGTATGTCAAAGTTAAAGAAACATAGTAGGAGAATCATAGTTTCATAAAGCATATCAGACAATAGACTTACCTAACCAAATAAGTGACACGAATTCAAGAACAGTAGGAGAACAAAGTAAAGAAAGATTGCACCAGATCGTGTTTTCTTCTTTTGTATGAAAGAGAAAAGAAGAAAGATAGTACTGTGTTTTTGCAAAATAGAGAAAGGGGATGTTTCTTTTTTAAGAGCGCCTGGTACAAGGGCCGGTGGCTTGAGCCATCGACGATGGCGTGAGAGGATGGCACGACGAACAACACCGAACCTCTGGTGGGCTGTTGCGCCATAGCCACGAGCCTACGCGATACCCCATTTTTTTAATTGTATTGTTGGAAGTCCACTTTTTTCAAAAAAAATAATAATAATAAAATAAATAATAAAAAAATAATTAGACGTTGGGTGCAGTCTATTAAATCTGGGTTGGGTTTTTAAAGAGAGAAAGTGATGAAGGTTTTTGAGAGAGAAATGGAAGGGTGGGATTATGAAGAGGATGGTGGAAGTTAGGATCATTTAATTGGGTAGGTAAATGGTTTGGGGATCATTTAATTGAGGGGTGCACTCAATTTAATCGGGTATGTGTATATATTTGTTGGATGATTTTGCAGAGAGATGGGTGCACTCTATTTAATTGGATAGGTAGATGATCTTGTTGCATTAAATTTTCAACGGTCAAAAAAGTTAAAATGAGCTCCTTTAATAGCCGTTTTGTTGCATTAAATCTTCATTTTTTTTTCAAATTTTTACCCCTTAGTGTAATTTCTTTTTTATTAATGAATTAAATTTGATTTATATTAATTTTTTATTTAATAATAATAATAACAATAATAATAATAAATAAAAGTAGTGGTGGTGGTGGTGGTGGTGGTGGTCGTAGTGGTGGTGGTGGTGGTACGTAGTAGTGGTGGTGGTGGTTGCAGTAAGAGCAGTAGTAGCAGCAGCAGATATTTTGTGCGGTGCCCATTTGAAATTAACAGAAGAGACAACTTATAGACTTGATCTTGTTTTATAACCTGAAATGGAAGCATCCACAACCACAAACATCTCAAAAAGACACATATGATTTGTGCGGTGCCCGTTTAAAATTAATAGAAGAGACAACTTATAAACTTGAGGAAATATACATCTTCAAGCCTACCAATTATCTATAAATATGGATCAAAATATTTGTTACTAGATAAGAAATTACATGATCACACACTGATAGTTTGACACAATTAGTATATGTTTGACATCCAATATCAATAACTTAAATCTAACTTTAGTGATAACAAATAACCACACCCTTCAACATGCCAAAGATTCACCAACACTCCAGTACTGCACGCTGCTAAAGACTAGTTCTTACGACCATATACCTGTTAAAACACCAATTTAAGTTAATACCCACAATAACTTCATTGCAGCAACAAAATGGGACAATTTACTGACCATTTTCCCGGTGGTGAAGGGGACATATTTGTGTTTAGTCATATCAGTGATTCTCTCATAAATTAGCCCAAGGAACGGAAAAGAATAAAAAAAAGCTACGGGCCAGAAAAAAGGGAGATCGAAGATCGAGAAGAAGGTCAGCATAAGCGAAATGGTGTAAGCCTTTGTCATTGCATGCCTATTTAAGTCAAGCCATAATAACATTATATGAGATAATAATATATGATCAAAAGTATAGTAATACTAGCGGTCAGCTGCTAAGAATTAAGAAGTAATGCTAACAATTCAGGGTTTAATCCTTGAACGTCCATTCATTTGGCGGTCTGAAAAAAAAAGTTTTAAGGGGTAAACCGTCAAATGAGTGAATGTTTTGAGGATTATTAACCCAGAATAATAACGCGAGAATGTAAAATAATTTACCAGAGCTGAAACTCGGTATATCGCCCAAGGTAAGGTTTGAACTCATCTAAGCCTGTTGTGACAGGTAGGATGGACTCCATGTCGTCGTTAACATGTGGAGTCGTAAACATAAGCAGCATAAAAGATACGTAGATCCCGAGGCAAAAGGAAACAAGGTAAAACCCTCGAAGGTAAATAACCCGTAGTGTAAAGATAGATGCTAAGATTGCAGCTGCGAGCCACCTAAGACGTCCGCGTGGGACTGTTTTATCTAGGTAGATCTGGTAAAGCCTGAGAAACTGCCTCCATGGATAAAAAGCTGCTGATTTAATACGGTCCATGGCCTGACAAGCATAAAGTAATTAATGAAAACACAATGTCATAATACTTGAATATATCAAAGTTTTCAAAGGCTCAACAAGGCAAACCGAGGAGCAAAGTCGCATAGAATCAGTGAGTTTTTAGTGTGTGGAAACTGATTTGATTATCTAAAGTTAAAAAAAAAAATTGTATGATTCATCTTAAACCAGCATCTCTTTCAACGTTAAATGTAGATTAAATATTAGGGTTTTTTACAAAATAATTTTAGCAGTAACTATATATATATAAAAGAACAAATACATATCAAATAATTAACATCAACATAGAACTAATTTGATAACACATCAACAACGCTAGAGTTTTTCGTTCAAGCATAAAAAAATAAAAATAATAATAAAAAATAAAATAAAAAATAATTAAATAATAAAATAAAAAGGAGGTGAAATTACCTTTGATGATTTGATTAATTTGTACCAAAGTCGTGGGTTTTTGGTAGAGATGAGGATCGTACCGTTCGGTCTGTACTAACGTTTATTACTACCATAACTAACTTAAAGAGTAAGTAAGCTACATAAACCGTCCGGCCTGTACCGGTGTTTATTTACTAGCTTCCAAGACCAATGTATTTTAACAGAATATATATAAGATCGTTGTTTTTTTAGATAATATTTACACACGAGATTTGATATACGGGCCGAATTAATTGGACCGAAAAAAAGACCGAACCTTTTTAGTGAAGACATGTGGCATGTGGCTCTTTATTCATAATCAATTTAATGTTATTCCTATTATGTCCTTTATACCTAATTAAATATCTTAATAATTATTTTTTCTCCCATTAACTTCTCCCGCTATCACTTTCATCTTGCCGCCATACATCGGTGATCCCACATGTGTTGCCATTTTTCTGCCCTCGTTGTTGAGCTCATGCATAGTAAGACTCTAAATTAAAAAGTATATACCCTCTTTTCAAACATTCGTGTTATTATTTATATAATTTGTGGTATTATTTAGATGATGAACACAATGTATTTGGGGTTTATTTTGTTATGCAAAATTGTTGGTATTCATAGTTAGTTTAACAATACTTTCCCTTAGGATTGTAAAATGGCTACTACCAAATGGTAATTTCATATATGAATTGGCTTTATTAGACTTTTAGTCATATATGAATGTCTACTAGTAATTAGTGGTTAAGGCTTTATAAAAGGTGTGGGTGAAAGTGGTTGGGTAAGGCTACAAATATGCGACTTCTATATGTACCAATGAATGAATTATATATGACAATGAATGAATTATATGACTGATCTCTTTTGTTTCTGATTATATATGAATGGCTAGTGGTGCTTTGAAAGTAGTTAAGGATTTTAGTTATAGGTCACTGGTTAAGGCTTTTAACATAAAAGGTTATTGCACATATACTACTTAAACTTACTTTTCTTTGTATACCACTACTGATGTTGCAGGCTAGTACTTACAGACAATGGAAGTTAATGTCATTGATCTTAATCATTCAGATTCTGACATACTTTCTTTCATGGATTCTACAAACATAGTATGTGATAGTTCAAGTCTTGATCCTCAACAAGTTGAACCTTCTAATGCTCAATCTTCTCAACACCCTCCAATTAGTATCCCATCTTCTCCTGATACAACCCAACAAGGTTCTACTACTAAAATTCCTAAATCGGGTCAGAAATTTGATTCTGAAGAGGAACTTCGGCTTTGTTTTCAAGAATATGCATACAAAGTTGGATTCGGATTTCGAAAAATAAGTGTATCAAAAAAAGGTTCCAAACGGTACTACTCCCTTGCATGTTCTAAACGAGGTGTCAATAAGTCTAAGAGCGAATCTAGTAGAACACGATTATCCAGCAAAAGTGGTTGTATGGCAAAAGTTAATGTGATTCTTAATCTTGATGGAAAATGCACTATCTCAGGTGTTTCTATGGAGCATAATCATGTGTTAAGTCCAAAAAAATCTCGATTTCACCGGTCTCATAGAAAATTGGATTCATACTCCAAAAGAAGACTTGAGCTAAATGATCATGCCGGGATTTCATTAAACAAAAATTTTCATTCATTAGTAGTTGAAGCTAATGGGTATGAGAATTTGCCATTTGGTGAGAGAGACCGTAGAAACTACATTGCAAAAGTAAGACAACTAAGACTTGGAGCCGGGGATGCGGAAGCACTTTGTGATTATTTTGTTAAAATGCAAAGAAGAAGTCCAAACTTTTTCTACGATATTAAAATTGATGATGATGGTCATTTGCAACATGTATTTTGGGCAGATGCAAGGTCTAGAGCAGCTTATGAGTCCTTTGGTGATGTTGTTACATTTGACAGCACATATTTAACTAACAAATATAGTATGCCTTTTGCTCCTTTTGTTGGAGTGAATCACCATGGACAATCTATCTTATCGGATGTGGATTAATATCAGGAGAGGATGCAGAAGCATATGTCTGGTTATTCAAGTCTTGGTTAGCATGCATGGATGGACGTCCACCTAAATCAATAATAACAGACCAATGTCGATCAATACAAGCAGCTGTGGCAGAAATATTCCCTAAATCTTATCATCGTCTTTGTCTTTGAAAGACAGTTTCACGAATGCTACACAAATGCCATGTTTAAGTTGTTTCAAGACGAGTTGAGAGGTATGTTGTTTTGCAATTTTTCTTTGTTAACAACAGATGATACAATATCTATATATCATGTCACAAATATTGTGGAAAGGAAACATGGGCTCAAAAAGAAAGTCGTGTATAATGTGAGTTATAATGTTGTCGGATGTGACCTCAAATGCTCTTGTCATTTGTTTGAATTTAGAGGAATTGTTTGTAGGCATATGGTAAAAATTTTGATTGAGAAAGATGTTAAAGAGCTTCCTTCACGTTATATTTTGTCTCGATGGAGGAAAGATGTGAAGCATAGATACAACTTTGTAACAAATTGCTATGACGATTTGAAGAGTGGAGAGCAAGTAAATCAATTTGATCACTTGTGTACCAACTTTTATGAAGCTGCAAATATTGTTGATTCTACGGAAAAGTACGAATATTTGATGAAATGCTTAAATGAGGCAAAAGAAAAGTTACTTGATGCTTCTAGTTGGGGTGCTAATCATGATCCAGATTCAACTGAAGAGTTGTTGCCACCATGGAAAGTACGTGGTAAAGGGCGTCCACCGAAGAGAAAGAAATCCATAGTAGAAAAAGTAACAGAGAAACTGAAAAAGAAGAATAAGAAGAATGTTTGTTACATTAACTTTATCTATATTATTTTTAATTTATAGTTATTTCCTGTAGTTTGTGATTAATTGATTAACATATTGTAGGCATCTCAAGGAAAGAAAGACAAACTACCTGCTAAAAGAGGTTCATCTATGTCAAATATGGCTTACAAGGTAATTAACTTAACTAATATTATAAGAAAATTATATGTAGTATAATCGTATTCGTTGTATAATGCAGATTAATGTTAATGAAAATAGTCGTAATGAAGGCTTTGATCTTAATCAAAGCGCAAGTTAGACGTAAGGTATCAAATACTAACATTTTTTCTCATTTCCTTTGCAACACACTTTTGTTGTTAACTGTGTTGTGTTTGATAAAATTTCAAATCATGAAGAGAATATATCTTTTTTTTGGGCAAAATTGGTTTCGTGGTCAGTCGAGTTATGTTGCTGTTTTTTGGCTTGCTACTCAGTTTTATGTTGCTGTTTGGCTAGGAGATACCACATAAGAATTCATATGTATTTTGGTGTAATGCTTGCGTTAGCTTTTAGATCCGTAAAATGTCGAGTCTATTAAGTTTCAGTTGGTGCAATCTAATCCGGAATGGCTGTTTGGGTCTGCAATTTATGGTGTCTGCACATGTGGTCTGCACTTTGTTTGCAACAAAAAATATACTTATGTTATGCTGTATTTTCAAGTGGTTTTGGTGTTGTGGCTCGTGGGCCCAGCATTTGCTGATGTTGTATTTCACTTTGGCTTGATGTAGTAGTATTTAATAATAATTTGGGTCCACTGGAAACTAGTTATGAGGGTATATGAGGAATTATATTATAATTTGGTTGAATTGTTAAATTAATGCCAAGTGTCCCACTAATAAAGTTCAGTCTTTTTTTCGGTCCAAATAATTCGGCCCTTATATCAAATCTCCACACACAAAGTTAACATTATTTATAGTTTTGTAACTAGTGGCAGAAGAAACTAGATTTATATATACTTTATGAAGTTTAAATACTACAAGAGACTATAAAATTTATATTAATGTGTGCACTTATGTTTTCATTGATTAAAGGTGTAAACAAACAATATTATTTTTAGCTACGTAGCAGTAGTATGTTTACTAATCATTAAAAATCGATTTGATTGTAATTTCACGATATTTGTTAATACAGACGTTTGCCATATTGCTTCACATTGCTTGAATGAATTATATTATTTTATTATTATTATTTTTATTTTTATGTAATTAAAATGTCAACATCAAAGCTTTCAATTATGATTTTGTTGATCTTGACATTTTTGAAAAAGATTGTCTCTCTTAGACTCTTGATGCTAAGACCCATCTAACTACAGAAGACTTGGAGAAACAATCAAAAGTGAAAATAGTGCTTCTCCACAAGCACGTGCCAAAGCCATGATATTCCACCATCATCATCTTCATGAGGACCTCTAAAAGGAATATTTAAGGTGAAAGACCCGTTAGTATTATGACAAAGTTCAAAAGAAATATTTGATCATCAAAAGCAATTAATTATTCGAAAAGCTCGCTATGATTGGATGCACCTCATGTTGCAAGACTTCAAAAGTGTAAGTGAGCACAAAGTACAATTTCACAATGTTCAGTATCACATCTAAATTAAAATTATGCGGAGAAAATATTATTGAAAATGACATATTGGAAAAACTTTCTTCTACTTTCCATGCTTCCAACATGCTTCTACAACAACAATATCGAGAACGTGATTTCAGAAAGTATCATGAACTAATATGCGTTATCCTTGTTGCTGAACAAATAACGAGCTTTTGATGAAAAATCATCAAGCACGCCCCACTGGTTCTATTGCTTCAATGTGACATCAAATGTGAAGGGAGGTGGATGTGGTAATTACTACGGAAATGAACGAGGCCGTGGTCTAAACACTTTGTTGACCTTTATCAAGCATCAATCAAGAAGAAAGGAAATCACATTGAAACAAACTTCATTGATAATTTGAATATAACGATGAGCCAAATCCTGATGTGCGCTTCGACTCCTCAGACTTTTTTGATGATGTCGAAGATTGTTGCTTCATTTTCAAACAATGGAAATGATCACTTAGCAATGCCATGGCATTTCATTAAGTTTTTTATTTTTTTTTCCGAGAATAAATGTTTACTTTTAAATTTTGAATAAGCTACGTTTATTTATCTCTTCGCATTGTTACTCATGTTTTGAGTTTTAATGACTTGTCTTTCTTTAAAGCTATACCATGGGATGCTTATTTTTTTGTATTCATTTTTCTTTTATGTTCAAGGATATGAAACACAATATGAAAAATAGTGAAGACGAGTGTCTAGTTGATAGTGGAACAACAAATACCATTTTAAAAAAAATATATATTTTTACAAGTTTCATATAGCAAATGCAAATGTCAACACAATTTCTAGAAACTTAATTGAGGGCTTTGACAAAGCCTGTGTTGTGTTACCTAAAGGTACAAAATTAATAATAAATGATGCATTGTATTCTAGTATATCCACGAGAAATCTACTAAGTTTTAAAGATATACTCCTTCCGTACCAAATTTATTGTCCAATATTGACTTTTTTTGTCTTTCTTTTTCAACTTTGACCTTAAATATTTTTGTGGATGTTATATAATATTTGATGCAAATTATATAAATGGATTGGGTTTTAAGTGTACTTTTCAATAATATAATTTTTCATCAAGTATTATATAATAAAGAATATATATTTATTGTCAAAGTTGAACCAGTTTGACTTTGAAAATTCAAACTGGACAATAATTTTGGAACGGAGCAAGTAAGACGCAATGTTTATCATCTCGAAACAATGACTGAAAATAACATTGAATATCTCCAAATTAGATCCACTAAATATGGAACAAAGTCCATAATGGAAAGAATGAAAATTATGTCTTCTAGATTGTATTTACATACATAAATCAAACAAAAATAAATATGGTTTCTACCTGAAAAGGTGTAGATCCAAAAATATTTACCATTTGGCAAATCGATTGGGTCATCTAGGTGATATAATGATGAGGAGAATAATTGAGAGCTCAAACGGGCATTCAATAAAGGAACACAAGATCCTATTATCATGTGAATCATGTTCTTTTGGAAAAATGATAACTAGGCCCTCAATCTATAAACTTGAAAATGAATCTCCTTTCTTTTTACAAAAAATTGAAGGAGATATTTGTGGGTCAATTACTCCTCCGTGTGGACCATTTTGATACTTTATGGTATTAATTGATGCATCTCCCGATGGTCCTATGTTTGTTTATTAGCATCACGAAATGTTGCTTTTGCAAGGTTATTAACCCAAATAGTTCAATTAAAAGCACATTTTTCAGATTATCAAATCAAGAAGATCAGGCTTGATAATGTAGGAGAATTTACATCTCAATCATTTAATGACTTTTGTATGTCAATTGGAATTACGGTTAAGCATTTTGTAGCACATGTGCATACACAAAATGGTTTAGTTGAAACTTTAATAAAAAGATCACAAGTTTACAACTAATTGCTAGACCATTACTTATGAAGTCAAACTGCCATCTTCTGTATGGGGAAATGCTATCTTACATACTGCTGCTCTTATTAGATTAAGACCAAGTGAATCTTATAAGTATTCTCCACTCCAACTGGTCTCTAGAAGAGAACCAACTTTGTCTCGTCAAAAAATATTTGATTGTGATGTCTATGTCTTCACCACCATAACGTGCAAAGATGGGACCTCAAAGAAGATTAGGAATTTATATTGGCTTTAATTCTTCATCAATCATCAAATACTTGGAACTATTAACTGAAGATTTTTTTACAATACGCTTTGCTGATTGCCATTTTGAAGAAACAATATTCCCACTCTTAGGAGGAGAAAAGAAAAAGTTAGACAAACAAGATGTAACTTGAAATGCATCAACAATATCTATTCTTGACCCTATACACACTTGATGTGAATTAGAGGTTCAAATGATTATTCACTTACAATGAATAACGAATGAATTACCGGATGCATTTACAGATTCAAAGCGAGTTACTAAATCTTATATTCCAGCTTTGAATGCAACTTCTCGAACTGATATTGGTGAAATTCAAGATGAGTTGGCTACGCGTAGAAAGTGTGGACACCCAATAGGCTCAAAGGATACAAATCCACGAAAAAGAAAAAAATGCATAGTACAATTGCAAAAGTCCAATAAGCAGCAATTGATATAATACCAAAAGATATTAATAATGATATAGAAAATATTGATAAATCTCTTGAAGATGACCAAGTAACTAATGACTATAAGATCTCAATAAACTTTGTACTAAATTGTACAACATGGAGTCGAAATGAAACACGTGCTGATGATATTTTTGCATATGTTATAGGAAGCGAAATAATAAATGGTGAAGATTATGTACCGAAATCTGTTGGAGAATGCCGACAAAGAAATGATTGGCAATGGTGAAATCCTAGATAGGTGAAATTAGATTCACTTGAAAAGCGCCAAGTATTTGGTCCTGGGACCTTAACCCCAATAATGTGAAGCCGGTAGACTATAAGTAGGTATTTACAATAAAAAGAAATGAGAAAATTGAAATGTATGTGAGATACAAAGCAAGACTTGTGGCACAAGGTTTCTCACAAATACCCGCGGTAGATTATCAGGAAACGTATTCACCTATTGTGGATGCAATAAATCTTAGATTTCTAACCAATCTTGCAAATGCTAAAAGGATCCAAATGCGCCATATGGATGTTGTTACAGCTTACTTGTATGGATCACTTGATAGTGATATTTACATGAAAATCCCCGAGGGATTGCAAATGCCCAAAGCTTATAAATCAAAACACTGAGAAATGTTCTCAATCAAACTAAAAAGACCTTTATACGGATTAAAGCAATCGGGACAAATGTGGTATAACCGCCTCAGTGAATATCTTTCAAAAGAATGGTATAAAAGTAATTAAATAAGGCCGTGTGTTTTTATCAAAAGATCAAAAGGAGGTTTCACAATCATTGCAGTGTATGTTGATGATTTAAATATCATAAGAAATCTTGATGAGATTGAACATACCGCAAATTTGCTAAAGAATGAATTTGAAATGAAAGACCTTGGTGTGACTTTTCTCGGCTTGCAATTTGAGCCTTTACCAAAAGGAATATTTTTCCATCAATTAAACTATATTGAAAAGATGTTGAAATGATACAATATAGAGAAAGCTCGTCCGCTAAGCTCACCAATGGTTGGTCGGTCGCTTAACCGAGAACTTGACCCATTCCTCCCCAAAGAAAATGATGATGACATTCTTGGTCCTGAAATACCATATCTAAGTGCAATTGGGGCTTTAATGTACCATGCTAGCAATACATGTCCGAATATTTTATTTTCAGTGAACTTACTAGAAAGATATAGTTCTGAGCCAACACACCGACATTGGAATAGAATCAAACACATATTTCGTTATCATTGTTGTACCCGTGATATAGATTATTCTACCAAAATAACTCAAAATCAAAGTTAGTTGGATACGCGGATGCTGGATATTTATCTGATCCACATAAGGCACGATCACAAACAGGGTATGTTTTCACTTATGGAGACACTGCAATTTCTTGGAGGTCGACAAAGCAATCATTAATTGCTACATCATCAAACCATGTTGAACTTATTGTAATTTATGAAGCCGGTCGAGAGTGTGTTTGGTTAAGATCGATGATTCAACACATCCAAGAAGAATGCGGACTCGAGTCTATCAAAGGAAATCCAACCATATTGTATGAAGACAATATGGTGTGTATAGCTCAAATCAAGGAAGAGTATATCAAAGGGAGACAAAACAAAACACATTTCGCCTAAAATTTTCTTTACAAATGATCTACGAAAGGATGGAGTTATTGATGTTCGTCAAATTCGATCAAGTGATAACTTGGCAGATTTATTTACAAAGTCTTTGTCGACAAAAGTTTTTGAGCAACTGGTTCGGCAGATCGGTCTTCCACGCTTGAAAGATATACATTAATTTGAGGAGGAGTATTATGCGCACTGCACTCTTTTTTTCTTCATCAAGTTTTTATCTCACTGGGTTTTTCTTGGTAAGGTTTTTAAGGAGATAGATTATGGTGTATAATAAATGGTGAATATCCAAGAAGGAGGATTGTAAACAAATTATTATGAATATTCCCCATTATTCTAGTAGTTAGTTAGCTAGGGTTTACACTCCCTAGACCCTTATAAATAATGAACACATTGTACTCATCGAAGATCACCACTTAATAACAATCATTTCCTTTCTTCTCTTTTTTTGGAAGGCGACTTTCAATTTTTTGGTTTAGAGTCGCACCCGCCACATTGGTAGGCCCTCATCTACCACTTACCCAGACTATGTTGTCTGAAACGGGTCCACGCTGGAGTAGTGGGGATTATAAACGGCTTCCGCCCGGAGACCGTACCGCTTCCACACGCGTTTTCTCGCTGGAGTAACCGTCGGATGAAAACCGGGGCTGGCTTGGATTCGAACCTGCGCATCCAATGGCTCACAGGCTCTCCTCTTCATTGCCTAATATCATCAGAGCTTGTGGTCCGTGATGAGTATGTAAATACTCATCATTTTTGTCTTATCTGAACTGCAAAAAGCATTTAAAAACACTCAAATATGCATCAAAATACAGAAAATATCCCAGGATTGTGTTTTATATGTTTCAGATGCAAAATGATTGAAAACAAATGAAAAACGAACAAAGTTTGCATAATTGGCAGTTTCAGTCCCTCAACTTTCAAAACTTGTCAAAATCAGTCCCTAGGCATTTATTTTGTAAGAAAAGTCACCAAATTCCTTTGAAAATCACAAGTTGTCACAATTGGTCCCTGGGTGAAAAGTTTCAAAAGTTTACTAAATTGGTCCCTGAACTTTGCAAGATTGTCAAAAATGGTCCCTGGGATTAAAATTTTGGAAATTATCAATCATGGTCCTTGTGTTATTCAACTTTGGCAAAAATGGTCCTTGGGTGAAAAGTTTTGAGAATTTACAAGTTTGGTCCCTGAAGTTTCACAATTGGCATATTTAGTCCCTAGAGATGTAAAAATAGAAATTATCACTTATGGTCCTTGGGTTATTCAACATTGGCAAGAAAGACCCTTGTGAATACTTTGGAAGAATTACATTTTCAGCCCCTCCATTTTTAGATTTACAACTATGGTCCTTGTGATAATTCTACAAACCAAATGGACTCCCTTTTTACTATAAACCCAAAACAAATAATAACCCAAATATACAAACCCATCCCACACCCTTTGGCCCATTCCCTCACAAGCCCAAAACACCTTGTTATATACCAGGGGTTTGACCCTGGTCAAATACCACTCTCCCTCTTTCCACCTTTCCCTCTACGNCCTTTTTACTATAAACCCAAAACAAATAATAACCCAAATATACAAACCCATCCCACACCCTTTGGCCCATTCCCTCACAAGCCCAAAACACCTTGTTATATACCAGGGGTTTGACCCTGGTCAAATACCACTCTCCCTCTTTCCACCTTTCCCTCTACGACTGCAAACCAAAACCACCCCGGTTTTCCTTACCACCTTCCCACTTGCCCACCACACTCACCCATCACCTCCACCACCCTACTCTACCCTGCACCCCTAGCCTTTCACACTCAAAATCAGAACCCCAATTGCAAATTCAGTTTTCCCGCCAAAATGATCCAACGGCCAAGATGAAGCCAAAATAATCCAATGGCTAAGGTTATTGGTGGGATATGCTCAGAAGCTCATGGGATCCCTAATGGACCACTATAAATAGAAGAATAAGAAGAGAGAAGGCTGTGTAGTTTTTAGCTTATTTTTCTTGTTGTCGAATTTATGTAATTTCAAGTTTTAGTTGTTATCCTTAGTCTAAAAAGTTTGCTTTCATCAATATCAGTGTAATTTAAGTACTTTCTAATAAATATTTCAAGGTTCTTTGTTGAAACTCAGTTTTTGCTTAGTTACAGTGAAATTGTCACAATTGCATAAAAGTTGTTAAAATGGTGTTAAACTGCTCTATTTAGTTCTCTTAAGTCATTTATAAGCTTTTATAAGCTTAGAAATCACTCAAGCAAGTTTTAGTCTAAAATACAAAAAAAAAAGAAAAAANAAAACCGGATTCAGGTGACAAAGCTAAAGTTGATGTCATCGCCTAAATTACCTCATCCCGACTACCGTCAAACGGTATAGGAGTTTTTTGGTCATGCCTGATTTTATCGTAGATTCATCCAAGAGTTTTTCTAAATCGCCGGGCCTATGACCTCTTATTTCTCTCCATTATAATGCTCCTTTTCTTCTGAGTGGCATCGAAGCCTTTTGAAACCAATTAAAGAAAAGCTACTGAGAGCAGCCATTCTCATGCCCCCTATGTGTATTTTGTCTCTTATTGAGTTTCTTAATTGGTGTGATGCAAGTATTTGTAGTCGGTGCAGTCCTGGTGGTCAACGCAAAACCAAATATCTTCAGCCGAATCCATTATCTATTATATCTTTTTATTGACCGGAAGCTCAAACACATATACACCAAACGGAAAAAGAATTATAGCCGTTTTTTTTTTTTGTGTCTGTTGTATTGCTGTTTTTAATGATAGTTTTTGTCGGTCTTGTTAACTTTTTTGATATCTTTTGACCAAATGTTCTGTTGTTTCGGTGTATACGGACACTCGGCCCTCGTTAACAATATCTCTTTGTAATACAAGATGCAAAGGCCGAGTTGCATCCGTTGGGTTCTCCTGCTACAAGATTGATATCCTCATTAGGGATAAAAAAAAGGAGCTTGAGAAACCTAGCTGCTTGACCATCTGTTCCCGATTGGAAAACCCTCATCAAGATGGTGTCCGAGAAAAAAGAAATCAATGAAACATTTCCTCTCGAGGACACTCAACGCGTTTTGCCTTCATGGAGACTCGACTACCCATGGTTTTCCGACTTGCAAATTACCATGACGAGTTAACTCATAAGGAAAGGGATGTGCGTCCATCAGAGAAAGTCAAATTCTTTAAAGAGTCAAATATTATTTCTGGAACGACCCTATTTGTTCAAAATCTGTGCCATCAAAGTCATGCAGGCGGATGTATATGGTCAGGGAAGAGTTGATATTCTCAAGGCTTGCCATTCTGGACCAACTGAGGGACATCATAGCCCCAACTACATCGCCAAAAAGGGTGTTTGATTGGTTTTTTTGGCCCACGATCTATAAGATGCCCAAGAATACAGTCAAAGCTTTGTGACCGCTTGTTCAACGTCACGGGAAATTATTTCACAACGAAGATGAAAGCCACAAAATGCAATTCAAGTTTGGTAAATCTTTGCGTATGGGGCATTTGATTTTATGGTGGCAGTATTCACATTTCATCTTCATGAAACAATATATACTCTGTGTCTGTTATTATCTATTCAAAATTGGGGTTGAGGCGAAAGCTTTACAAACCAACGATGCCCGAGTTTGTAAAATTCTTGAAAGCTCTTTTCGCTCCGATTCGGAACCCCACGTGCGTATTAATTAGTGATTCGTGTACCATTTTCTGTCAATGACAAATTTGACAAAGGTCATGCAAAAGTATGGTGTAACTCACCGTCTTTCTACTGCGTATCACCCCCAAACAAAGTTGGGCAAGTGGAGGTTTCCAATCGTGGAATTAAAATTTTTGAAAGGACGGTCCTGGTGAAAACCGTTGCTCGTGGTCGGAAAGTTAGATGAGCAACACTCTGGCCTTCGTATGCTTACAAACACCCATGTGGGTGCAACTCCATACAGCTTGGTGTACAGTAAAGGCTGATGCCATGCTACGATCGAGTTGACATAAAGCCTATGGGCCCTCAAGCATGCAAACTTACGGATATCCAAACTGCGGCGTGATCACAGAAAAGTTCAAATGAATGAACTTAAATGAACTTCATGATCAGGCATACGGGGAACTCTTTGATCTACAAGGGAAAAGACAAAAGACAGATTCATGACACCCAAAATCAAAAACCGCGTTTATAACGTTGGTGATCGATCTCTTCTTTTCAACCAAGGATTAAAGATCTTCTCGGGGAAATTAAAAAACCCGTTGGGACCGGACCATACTTAATAATTGCTAAGGTTATAATCCATTATGGTACCGTCGAGTTGTCTCAAAATGAGCCGACTAATTAAAAGTGAATGGTCATCGTGAAGCACTTTACTTCGGAGGGGACATACCAACAAGATGGTTATCCCGGATCTCCTAACTTTCCATGAACAGATGAATGCGGGGAATCGCGTCAAGCTACGCGACTCGGGATCAAAAACAGTAGCATCCACATGGGTTTTCACCCATATTTCTGACTTCTTTCTATTTTTCTACACCAAGTGTGGGGAGTGGCCATCCCCTCAGCTTGTTTTCAATGTATATATGTAAATCAAAAAAAAAAAAAAAAAAAAAAAAAAGTGTGTTATGTATATAATAATATTAAATAAAGTGAAAAATAATACTTTCCGCCAGTTAGTTTAGAATATTGTCGTTTACTTCCGTCAGAGAATCGGCTTAATAGTCGGGACTTTGAATATTGAGACAATTATTATTCTAAGTTGTGGGGGGGGGGGGGTAATTCTAGCGAATTTTATTACATTATATCATCTGACTACCCCTCGTTTTGGCCAAAATTTTCAAAATTTTTTCACTTATATTTCAAAATTTTTTGCGTTATCAATCCGCCATGTCTAACCGACAAAAGGATTGGGCTAATCCAGGAGCCAAACGGCTATTGGTAAAGATAATCAATAAATCCGTTTATGGGCTTGCAATTTGCCAAAAATGTATGGTAATCGCTCACCAATCTTTAATTAGGTGAAGAGTTGGGTAGCCCGCAAGATTATGGCTTGTGGTAAAGGCAGTTGGAAAACCAATAATTGGTTATCAGCCTCACCAAGATAAAACTATGTTTTATCTAAGAGTTAGCTAGTCCAGAAGCAATAACGGCTTACTTGGTAAAGACTTACCAAAAACCCGTTGAAAGCTGGTGATTTGCTCCAAAATCATATTAGTTATCGATGTACCATGGGTTCTTACTGAACTTAACATTCGTCATACTCCAGAAGTATGGCTTTTGGTAAAGAGAGTAAAAATCCATCAAGTTTTCATAAAACATTGCTAGGGACTAGCACTAGTTTAGTGTGGGGGATTGATGAGTGCTCAAACACTCAATCATTTGTTGGTCAAATCCGAACTGCAAAAAACATCTGAAAACATGCAAAAACGCATCAAAATGCAGAAAATATCTAAGGATCGTGTTTTTATATGTTTCAAATGACAAAAGTATAAAGAACAAATGAAAAATGAGTCAAAGTTTTGCAGATTTGCAGTATTCATCCCCCAACTTTCAAAGATGGAAAAATAGTCCCGGATTTAAAAATGTGGAGTTTTATCATTCAAGGGTCCCTGGAAATGTTTTAAATTGTCAAAATGGCCTTGAATGAATCTTTGGGCAAATGGCAGAATTAGGTCCCTGATCTTAGAAAACTGTCAAAACGGTCCTTGGGTGTTTTGGAAATGAAAATTCATTTATTGGTCCTGTATATTGGAGTTTGGCATGATTGGGTCCTCTGGTGCATCTTTGGGAAATGTTTACAACTTCGCCTCAAAGTTTCAGAGAATTGCATTGTTAGTCACTGGCTTTGTTATTACCAAACCAAACGTGGCCCTTTATTCTAACCGCAAAACCAATTACAAACCCACCCTTTTACACAGTCCAACCGCCAACTCCCCCTTTGTTTATCTCTGGCCAATTCCACCCACGGCCCAAATCTCTTATAATAAAAACCCAAAAACCCACGTCTTTATTTCCCCCTCCCCCTGGTCAAAACACCAGTTCAAATAAAACCTCCACCTTCATCCCTCCCCACGTACTGTACTTCGTCCACTGCATTCCTCCATACCTCACATCACACACACCACCACCATGTCCCCCAACTTCCATATACTCCAAGGAAGCATTAATTGTTATAAAAAGTCCTCAAGTAAACCAGGAAAAGTTGCTATGACTTTTTTTGGCGCCAAAAGAGGGATTCAAAGGCCAAGATTATTTGAGGGACCAAGGGGCTGAGAATTGAAGTGAGATATGCTCAGAAGTTTCACAAATTCCCTAGAGGTTCCATATAAAAGAAAGAGATGCAAGGACGCAGTTGTGGTGTGTAGTTTTTAGCTTATTTTTCTTGTTGTCGAATTTATGTAATTTCAAGTTTTAGTTGTTATCCTTAGTCTAAAAAGTTTGCTTTCATCAATATCAGTGTAATTTAAGTACTTTCTAATAAATATTTCAAGGTTCTTTGTTGAAACTCAGTTTTTGCTTAGTTACAGTGAAATTGTCACAATTGCATAAAAGTTGTTAAAATGGTGTTAAACTGCTCTATTTAGTTCTCTTAAGTCATTTATAAGCTTTTATAAGCTTAGAAATCACTCAAGCAAGTTTTAGTCTAAAATACAAAAAAAATAAAAAAAAAAAATAATAAAAAGAATCAGTGAAAAAAAAAAAAAAAAAAAAAAAAAAAAAAAAAAAAAAAAAAAAAAAAAAAAAAAAAAAGATGAAGAAAGCAATGGAGCAGGGTGGATCTTGGATTGCTATGGTTTTAGAACTCCATGGGGAGTGTTAGGATTGATATTTTGGGTCTTGGCACCTTTGTGCTTGCTCAGGACCATAGTCACATGGAACGGGGATCGTTCCGGTACGCGATCGAGGATCGGGATCACGGTTCGCTAGGTGCCTAAAATTCGATTCGATGGGGGGTAGGTTCATTCGGGATCGCTCCGGTACGATGTACCTAATACTTAACATATTCCTAAGGATTAAAAATAAATAAATAAATAAATCCTAACATCCAAAATTAAAAATTTAGTTTGACACTTTTGAAATTTTCATAAGCCATAACCATCATTCAGTTACATACTAAAGTTTATGTATTAAAGTTTAAAAAAAAGCAACAATTTCATGTATTGAGAATGTTTGAGATTCGGATCGTTAATTTCCTCGTTCCCGACTGAATCGTACCCAAATTGGGAACGCGTCATCTGGATCGCAATTCGCGGCCTTTCTAGCGAATTATGTTACTATGCTCAGGACCATTTGTAAGCTTCAATTTTAATTTTAGTTAATTTCCTTTAAACTTGTGATTTTACTGTTAAGTGTTAGATCTTGTGTAGATTAGTATTATTGTGTTTTGATGATATAACTGAGTTCAGTTCAAGTGAGTAAATGTTTGTTTAATTGCTTAGTCTCTATTTCAAAGCTTTATCTTGTTCACTGCGACAAACTGCATAACAGTGTACCTTGGACAATTGTGTTTAAAAGTAGTGAATTTGTGGTTAAACTAGCTTATAATATCATTAAACATGACTGTGATCCAGTGTTAAGAACTAAAACTCCATGTTGCTTTGGAAAATCTCACATCAGTGGATTAAGGGGGTGTTTGGTTCTTATGGGTTTACTGTGTTAGCCTTTGTTCAGTGGTAAAATTTTAGCTAGACACATCACTTTAGGTAATATTAGATCAATGACTGCATAAAATCAGTAGTTAAGTAGGAAAAAAGTCAAAAAGTTCTTAATCCTTTCATGTTATGTAACTGTTAGAATATTAGGATCTTTAATCATTCAATTCAGTTAAAAAGTAGTTAACCTAGCTCAATTTAGTTCTATTTTAGCTTAATACAACTTACTTAATCAGTTAAAGGCCTTAGAATTTCAGTTTAGTCAACATTTGTTCAAATCTCAAGAGTCAGTCCGCAAGTGAGGGATTCCCGGTCGGTCACCCAAACCGGTACTACTCTCACCCGGGCTCACTTAACTGAATAAGCTTTACCCATTGGACCACAAGCCCCATGATATTTCCTTTCTTCTCAATTTTTCGTTCTCTGCATCTCATAACATTATTAAATTTGTTGTTATAAGGTTTATTAAATAAGAGATTATGCTTTTTCTGTGTTTACCCATTTAGTTTCAAATAATCCAAAGTTTACAAAGTATTTTGAATCCAAGAAAGCGAAACAATCACAACGAATCCAAATTCTAGGAAACCCTACACGAAGAACCCAACTCGATTAAAAAAAAATTTAACATAACTTCATTAAAAATTGTGCATACCCTACTCTGGAGTCCTGGATCTGCCACTAATACCCATTTACTTACACATGTGAATAACTGTTAACTACATGTAGTTTCTAAAGGGGGGAATTTCACCAACCTGTAACTTAACTATATATGTCTCTGTCGCTAAATGCATTTCCACCTTATGGGTCAGCTTCTCTTGTGTTATTATCTTAACAAAGTTAGGAGTAGATGAAAACTATCGTTGCAAGACAGATTTGGGAGAACTTGAGGTAACAGGAGCTTGACCGACAGCTACTTCTGTCAATCCATCAGGTGCAGCTTGCGCCATCCAACTCTGACTAGCACTAGATGATTCGGGTAAGTGGTTGGTTTGTCTCGTATGCAAATTCATTGATTGTGGGTTCGTATTGTCTCTTTCTCCATCTTCTTTAACAGCTTCTGAATCCGCTTCTTGGTTATGTCTTTCTGTGTCTAGATCATCTAGGACAGGGGCAGATCCATCGTCTGAAACCTCAACCTGCATGTCCGAAAGCATGGAACTGCTTGTAACATGGCCTACTCGCTTATAGTTCCCATAAAAGAAGTGGATATCAGCTTTTCGCTCAGGACAGTGAACATTTCTTTCCATGTCACTTTCTTCTACGTTAGCAGGATCAAGGTGCACATCAATTTCTTTTGTTTTTGATTCACTTTCATCTTCTTTTGGAAGAACACTAACCACTTGTACAGAGGATTCACCTTTTTCTTTTGGATTATTACCCTTGACACTATCACCTGAAATTGGATGATCCTTTTTAAGATGTTTGTAGTCATCTATTAGAAAATGAGTTTGTACTATTGTTTATCTGATTCTTAAAGTTCAAATATATAGTCAGTTTTGGGTGGTTGCCACAAAACTAAATTTGATTATCATTTAGAGTTGGTTTACACATAATTCTTTATAAAATCACAGTTTTTCCAAACAACGAATCAGCTGATCATCATCCAGTTATCACAATTTTAAACAGCAAAAACGCACGTAAACATCCCATTTTATTACACTTAATAGTATGATTATACCATATCTTATATTGCTTTCAAGAAGAGTGAAATAGCACCTACCAGCGGTTGAAGTACCAAGTCCTGTAACATTCTTCTGCTCGGTTGCAAGATTCTTGCAAAAGGATCTTTCATGTTTATCATGTGTGATTTCTGGATGCGAAAAAGCACCTATACTGAAGCTTTCATGCCTACAAAATACCGGTTCTTTCTGATGACCAACCGAGAACTCGTCATGGAAGTTATCCGCACTAAGATCAAGCTTTTCTTCATGTGGGTCATAAGGGAGGTCAAAGGGATTGCGGGTTGCTAACATAAAAGATGGAGCGGAACCAGGAATATTATTGTTAGAGCATGAATTCTCTTCAAGAAACGGGTTCATTTTGGCAATTTTAATTGCAGAAACTTGAACATTATTATTATTTTCTGTCATCAATTCTTCTTGGAAACCAAGATTTTTCCTTGATCTTCTTCTCACCATTAGATTCTCCAACCTCTTGTTTCTTTCAGCTTCCATAAGCCCAAGATCCATTACATTCTTATGCCCGTCTGCTGTCCATTGCACGGCTTCATGATGTTGTTCGTCTTCTTTGTCTTCAGGGATATTCAAGTTTGCTTCTTCTAATTTAACTTTATAATTAATATTAGAGGACGGACACTCACCTCTACCAACATTAGATTTAAGACTCACCTCGTGTCTTTCTTTTGGAGTTTCCTTAATCAAGGAATTCTTGTCAGACAATAAATCGTTAAGACTCTTTGAAAATATGTTATCCGCGTCCTGGCCATTTTTCTCTTTAGAATTTCGTCGGATAAGGCGACTACGATCACCATACTTAGACTTAAAACTCCTACGAGATTTTGCAAACTTTTTCCTCCTCTCATCATCTTCAATACGTTTGATCTTTTGATGATCAATACCCAATAAAACTCTATAGACAATAAACGAAATTCCAACGAGGGGGGAGGCATACACTAACGATGTGAAAACCCATGGGAAGAACAAATATGAAAGAAAAAATACAAATAAAATACATGTAGGAATCGGGTATTCCTTACAACAAAACACACATGTTTTACACAATATATTCACTGTTTTACAAATAAATTTTCGATAATGACTTGCTTCCATGATTATATCCTAGTCTCACCATACCAAGAAAAGGACAGAAGCTTTGAGATGATATATAATCAACTAAACAAAGGTGGTAAGAAATAAACAAAACCCTTTAGGGGAATCAAAACGGGAAAAATGGATAAATGTGGTGGATGGCTATCATAAGAATTGGATAATGCATGAAAGATTGTCAGATTGAAAACTAAGTTAGATTTTTTAGGGGTTATTATGTTGAGAAAGATTTCTCTGGCTGTGGCTTTGTTAGATCCTCAAAATCAGGACTCCCTTTACTCTTTAAGCACTCACAAAAACATATTTGGACACATGGTTATCAAGATTTTCGGATCATGGTAATCAGTGTGAATTATCTTGGCCGGGGTTCTTCTTCCTGCTAACCTACTTACTCGATTTCAATATCCGGGATTTCAGGATATATATATATCTTTTTTTCAAAAAACCAATACAAGTACACAGGTGATCATCCATAGTATTTGGTGTCTATTTGTGGTTTCTTTTTTTTGGCCCTTTTGTAATCAGACAAGTTTTTGGCCAAATGTGACACACACGAAACCAATTTGATACTTGAGTGACCTTTAATGTGGTGTAACCCATGTATGGTCCCGGCCTGAAACCATAGACTAACTGGATACACTCGAAACACACTATTACAAAACATAATGGGGCTGAATGGTATTTCAGTTAAATCTCACAATAGGCCACATAATTAGGAACTAGTTAACAAACTTAGGAACTAGTATCAATCAAATCTCATAATTGTTTATGTCTCTGTTTTCAGATGATCATAAAACTACGATAGCTTTGATAATCGTATCATTAGCCCTAGCTTTACCGGCCTTAGCAGCATCCATAGCCATGGCATGTTATATTTGTCACGACTCCAGAAGAGTGGCCAACTGGATCACAGAAACTGCAACTCCCAATGTAACCACAACCGCAACCATTTCACATGGCGATTCTGTCATAGGACTAGACCAAATGACCATTGAGTCATACATGAAAGTTGTTCTAGGGGAAAGCAAGCGCCTCCCGGGACATGAAGATGCAGCATGTTGCATATGCTTAGCAGAATACGACGTTAAAGAGATAGTTAGATGTATACCTGAATGTAGACATTGTTTTCATGCAGAATGCATAGATGAGTGGCTAAAGATGAAAGGGACATGCCCGGTTTGTAGAAATTCACCTTCACCGGCGCGTGTTGACTTATAACATATTAACATTAACTTGTCTCATTGTTTTGTCTTCTGAACATACATAATGAGAAATTCATATTAGAACAGCCTGTGTGATATCAATATGGAACTTAACAATGCAAAAACTCTATCCAATATTGATTTCACAAGTTAAAACAGTTGCTGGGCTGTAAGATAGGTTAGGTGCAAAGGTTAATAACGATAACCCGAACTGGCCCACAATCGGCTGCCTTTCTATAATATGGGGCATACATGACTCACTCAGCCGTTGTGGCTTTGGGATGCAAAGAATTGAACCATTTACCTTGTACTTGTTAGGCGCAAACTACGCACCATTGGATATTTGAAGAAATAAAATGAAAAACCATACGTCCTCCCAATAACATTTCTAACAATGAGATCATTAGATAATGAGAGAGTGGAACATTTTCTTTCTCTTGTAAACGTGTAGTATTAGGAATATCATTAAAAAGTTTGTTATAAGTAAATAATTATTTTCATGTTGTGAACAAGAATTGAGGGAATTAATATTCTTCTTATTGATCATTAACTATGAGATTTACAAAGAGTATATATAGACAAATATTAGGGTAAAAACCCTAATAGCTAACATGGGCCGTGGGCCTATTATGGGTTATATGGACATCCACTAATAATTATTTATAATACTCCCTCTTGGATGTCCATATTGTTAATACGCTTAGTCAATGCTGCCTCATTAAAAACCTTGTCAGTAAAACCCAGTGGGACAAAACCATGACTAAGGGAAAAAGAGTGCAGCGCATATTATCTCCCTCTGATGACTACATCACTTGAGCTCTTTGAGTATGTGCATTCCAATGTTGTGGTTCAATGTCCTAAATATTGAGGTAGAAGCGCCTTGGTAAATAAATCCACCAAATTGTCACTTGAATGAACTTGTTGAACAATAATATCACCCTCTTTTGTAAGTCATGATTGGAAAAGAACTTTGAAAAAATATATTTTGTCTTGACGCCTTTGAAGTAACCTTCCTTGAATTTAGCAATGCATGCTACATTATCTTCATGCAAAGCTGTTGATGCCTCCTTACCATAATATCTAAATGGTTGGATGAACTATCCGCGATTGTTTGCCTTGCTAAACGCCATCAAATTTCACTACCGTCACTCGTGAATATGTATCCACTTTAAGACCGACCATTGTTAGGACCATACATATATCCTGCATCTGTATAACCAACTAAACTTGTTTTGATGAGTTAGTAAAATATAAACTCACATTTCTTGTACCTTAAAGATATGAAAACATTTACATTATTCCAATTCCATTAATTGTTCAATTTGATCAATTAGTATTCTCGAGAATTTTAAATCATAACACGTGATTTATACATTCTATATTCCTTTAGGAATCTCAACATCAAACGAGCTCTTGTATTATTAGACGCATACTTATATGTTGCCAGACTTATACAATATTCAACTACATTATTGGATCCACCACATGTAAAAACATGCATCCCCATGATCATTTTAAGTTTTTGAGAAAATATACGTGTGCTATCACTTGTACCTTATGCATAATTTCATTTCATTTTCTCATAAAGACCAATGCATATCCAATAATTCATATGTAAGGACTTCAAGTCCCAATAACCATATCTCGTCATAAGAGACTTTAATCTTTCATTAGCTTTTTGCGTCTTTACTTCTTTTGGCCATTCATTTATACATTTGCACTTCCTGCAGGTATGCTTCCATGATCCTCACCATGATTATAGCGATATCTTATTTATTTACATGATCATTATCATATCGACGTCGATTCGTTACTTTTCGATTCCACACTTTACTAGACACTATATATCATTTATTGAGATCTCATAGTTTTTCATGTACCCGGGGTTTTTCAATAACCTTCATGTCTAGTGTCTCTTGACTATTATGGGGTCTTATATTACCTCGATTTGACCATCTTTATTTTCTTACTCCATTTTATCTAATCATTCGAGGACTTTTATTTGGAATCAATTAGTCTATCACGCTGCAGTCGTGCCATAGACTTACTACCATTCATTGGTTGTACTTTTGGGACACACATTTTAATTGGAGCATTAGCAGCATTTATATGATCTAGTCACTTCTTTAGGTCACAAAAATGCTGGCAATTACTAGATCTGGAATATAAATTGTCCCTTTAACTTAAAGTTCATATTCATTAATGTGAGGATCAACATTTATATCATAATTCATTCCATATTCATTGCTGCTCATTCTCTCCCCCTGAATGAATTATCTATTTCGACATCCCATTATTGTGCTTTGTGGTGGATTTACAAGAAACATATACCGTACATTTACAAAATTCTTATATGGGAAATATATGGTTCGTGACCAAAACCATTCTAATGGGGAGGATTCATTATAAATTGCTGGCAAGATGCGAATTCATATTTTATAACATGCCACATAAACTAAGACTTTGTTCTCATAATATTATTGGCTTTGCAATCAACTGAAGACGTTTTTTATAAACGTTTCAACAAAAGCAATTCGCGTATGAACATGGGCTATTTTTATGTTCAACACTTATTCCAATAATCGCCCAATACTTGGAAGTATTCACCACCATTCTCAATAATACGATATAGAAAACCATGCTCGTATTTTATAAGCCGGGCCATTAATCACGCTAACCATAAGTTGCGTCCTTGATGATCATTTTGACGATGCATCGATTTTAAAAACTCAAAATGATCCACATGCCGGATGTATAGGCCTACATACATCCCCTTTATATTATTTCCAAAAATGTATAACTTATAGGACAAAGTCGTTACTTATATGGTGGTGATATATGAACAATAACTTCCATTGAGAACAATCAAATCTAACTTTGAAGAAACTTATGGTTCTTCTATACATTTCGCATCATCAATGACCCGGGATGGTCCAACCGGTCATGCCAATTAATACAACAATATTGGCTCATAAACTTATAGTTTATGACCACACGTGCTTCTATTGCTCTTGGCTTTATGTAAAAGTAACTTATATTTCTCCAATCACATTTATATAAGCTCTGTGTGGCTTCTCACAATTATATTAATATGCAAATTAGCCTATTGCAGTATCAAATAATAAAGCATGTTCTATACAAAAATTTGTGCTATTTGCTAAACACATGTATGTCATTGATCAATTAGTCAAATCTCATAAGCAAATAATATTAGTGATAATGCACACACATATGACAAACTCAATGACAGTTAACTAACATCTCTTATTCTTAAACCAAATATCATTCTCAACAGTAATATGTAATATTCAAAATTAATTTTTGGTCACTATATCTTACCACATCCAGTGGCCCATCAACTATCCTACTCATATCATGCATACAATTATATATACTTCAAATTCGTCCATAACCCAATATTTATATTAATCAAACATGGTCACACTTATTTCAAACAGTTGAGCATCTTCAATTGGACGGGTTAATTATATTTTAATAAGAGCTCGGTTATAAATTTATTGGCTATATGAAAACATCAATTTAATACTTTTCTTACTATCATATATCCCAAATTAACTTCATATTTGTATATACCGCATGCCTTAGTTTCAAATAAGTTTGGCATATAAAGGACAAAACATATAAAAAGCAAAACTATTTTCAAAGCCTTCTCAAAAAAACGTTGAAATTACATGCATATACACAAAGCTCAAAGTACATGATAAACAAATATAAACAACAGTAACTTTTCAAAAAAACTTTTGTAAAACATATAGAGGCCAATTAAAGGACTACGTACGTGACCTAAATAACTGATAATACTAATTATAATGTTATATCATATTGATCAACCAAGCATGTAACTGAGTAACTATAGAAGAAGTAGCAACTTTGACCAAATAATTATACACACTTTAATTCACATGCATTGGTTCACTCTTGCTTATTGATATACAAAGTTATGTGAATATTATTCATACCAATTTACCATACATATCAATAGATTAATATATTGATTTGTTAAGCAAGCAATCAATAACATAACATGCCAGTACCAATTAAATGCCCAAAACATAGTAACACCGATATTTAGTAAATTACATACAAATTAATTTGTGTCCGGTAACAATGATTACTTAGAATATTATTCATGCGGTAATGCCTACCTAGGATGAGTTTAATTCCACGAACCATACGCTAAGGGTGTAAACTCGAAATTATTCATAGGATGAGTTTAAGATCCCAAAATGTTAATGCTGATTTATATAAAATATTGATTCGCATTACTTAAAATCCATTGTTCATGATTAATGACAGTTAACACTTAACACATAATGCTTAAGTAATACTACCTAACTTGTATGTAAATATATTTTTTCAAAGTTCTTTTCCAATCATGACTTACAAAAGAGGGTGATATTATTGTTCAACAAGTTCATTCAAGTGACAATTTGGTGGATTTATTTACCAAGGCACTTCTACCTCAACATTTAGGACATTGAACCACAACATTGGAATGCACATACTCAAAGAGCTCAAGTGATGTAGTCATCAGAGGGAGATAATATGCGCTGCACTCTTTTTCCCTTAGTCATGGTTTTGTCCCACTGGGTTTTCCTGACAAGGTTTTTAATGAGGCAGCATTGACTAAGCGTATTAACAATATGGACATCCAAGAGGGAGTATTATAAATAATTATTAGTGAATGTCCATATAACCCATAATAGGCCCACGGCCCATGTTAACTATTAGGGTTTTTACCCTAATATTTGTCTATATATACTCTTTGTAAATCTCATAGTTAATGATCAATAAGAAGAATATTAATTCCCTCAATTCTTGTTCACAACATGCACAATATTCATATAGAATACGATTTGAATGGTAAGAAGGAAAGAAACGAACATCTCATATGATCTCTAGCACTTATCTGCTTGATTAAAATAAAATAAAATACAAACTGGTAAATAATTCTCTTCGTTAGCCATAACAATAACATATATGCTTATGATTTCTTTAATTATATAATATAATTTCTCATATTTCAATTGCTACATTGCAGTGGTCAGATTGATGCATGTCATACCTAGTAGAAGCAAATTGGTACGACAATGGACATGCACCAACACTTGAACAATACTTGTGTATCCATATCGTCTCATGTAACACTCATGCATTGTAACTTTCTAGTTTCTAATATCAAATACTGGAATTTTATAATCATGTCATACATATATAAATAAAAGTATCAAGTAAGCATAGCGGAAGCAATTAGGATCATATAATTCATATTTAATTAACCAAACATTAAAAGTAAACGTACCTTTTGATTCTAGCCCGAACAAGAATCAATAAGAGCAAATCTTCAATTCAAGAACCCTAATTAGGGTTTATATGGATTATAAGAATTACCTCTTACCTTTTTGTAACTCAATCAAAGAATCAAACAATAGTGTGTTTGATTCACGTTCTTGTACACACGTACTACTTCAAGTAAAAGTTTATGCAAGTAAATAAAACACAAGCACAAAATCGAATCACTTGGGAAGGATAAGTTTGATCGAGCTAGGGACAAGAGAAAGAAAGAAAACACCAAGAACTATGTGTACAAGAGATGAGAAACAATGAGCCTTGGGTTTGTTTATATAGTGTGAGATATCTTGGAGCTCAAGGCACAAAGGAGGTGGGAATACCCCCCTTGGCCGATCGGTTTGGGAGTCCCAAGGGATTCCGGAACCTTCTTTTGACTTCCAAATATTCACACAATATACTTTCCTAATATTCGTCTAACGGTCGTTAGTCAATTCCGTTAAATACTAACGGTCGTTACTTGTATTGTGTTTATTAATAACTATATATATCATTTATAAATACTTATTCATTTACTCTTCATACGTAAAGTGTGCAATCCCGTGATCTCGAGTTCGATCCTAACACACATCTATTATTTTATCGTCTATAAAACTAACAGCTCCCACTTAGACATATCATAATAGATGTGATCACATTCGGTTATCGTCTTGCAACAAGCCGATGCCTCTTAGTACGAATCGAGTAAGGCTCCTGGAAAACCTTTTAATGATTTCTCATTATTATCATCCTTTTGTTTCTAATACTACGTTAATAAGGATACGGATCAAAGTCATTCCTTAATTAACAATTCTGTTTCTCGTTGTATGTGATTGACAAGATTACCAAATTGTCTGAACATGTTCAGGGAAGATCTTGGGCGTGGCCACGCAAACATCTTGACAACCCTATAAGAGGCCCAGCAGTATTAAACTCCAAAATAAATTTGAAGGAACAAATTCTGTATTGACTACAAGCAAAACCCACAAACTTTGTAACACTTCCGAAAACAACCCTTATTACTACCAGTTACGTATAGCGTTAGGTTGCTTCACAAAAATGCACTACATTCATTACAGTTATCTTGTATCTCAAGTCTGAGGACAACTTCTTAGGATTTACTTAATGACAAGATCCATAAAGTAACATCATATAGTTGGGATAAGTCCTATATTCAGTATCATCGAATATCATCTGACATGGCATGACTACGCATCAATATACTATAAGTATATTATACCAAACTTCAGATTTGTCTCAATTTAATAATATTCCCATATTATTAACCGACAATGGACAATTTAGAATAACATGTATTCATGGATTAAACATGCAAAAACAGGACAAACAATAATTACAATGACAATAAACATAACAAAATACTTTATTTCATTAAAAACAATAATTGTTTACAATATCCTTTATCCAAATACTAATCACAGTTATGCATGAAACTACTAGCTAATTTAAGTCCAACGCCATTGGATAATTCAGTAAGCTTATCTTTAGCTAAAGCCTTAGTGAATGGATCAGCTAAGTTATCATCTGTGTGAACTTCCAGTAGATTTATTTCACCATTAAGAACTTGTTCTTGAACATAGTGATACTTCCGTAGAAAATGTCTGGTGCCCCGCATTACTCCAGGTTCATTGGCAAATATGATTGCAGCAGAATTGTCACAATACATATTAATAGGTAATTCAATTGAAGGCATAACACCAAGCCCTGAAACGAATTTCCTAATCCAAACAGCCTCCACAGCAGCTTCTGAAGCAGCAATGTATTCGGCTTCTGTCGCAGACATCGCAATTGTACTCTGCTTCTTGCTCCTCCAGTCTACTGCTCCTCCATTGATAACAAAGACATAACCCGTCTGAGACTTCGCATCATCTTTATCACATTGCCAGGACGCATCTACAAAACCTGTAACATCAAGTTCTGTATCTGGATTTCCACCATATACCAAAAACATATCTTTTGTATTTCGTAAATACTTAAGAATATGTTTAACAGCAATCCAATGTTTTTCATCTAGATTCTGTTGAAATTGACTGGTAATATTTTGAGCATACGCCACATCTGGCCTTGTGCATTTCGCAGCATACATAAGAGATCCTACTGCCGAAGCATAAGGAACTTTACTCATGCGCGCCACCTCAGCAGGTGTTGATGCACAAAAGTCATTGCATAAACCATGTTTTACTTCCATTGGCAAACATCCTTTCTTGGAATTTTGCATATTGAATCTCTTCAATATTTTGTCAATGTAAGCACTTTGACTTAATCCAATTAACCACCTAGATCTATCTCTGTAGATCTTGGTTCCCAGAATGTATGCAGCTTCTCCTAAATCTTTCATAGAAAAACACTTTCCAAGATATGCCTTAACCTTTCGCAAACTTGGAATGTCTTTTCCCATGATCAATATGTCATCAACATATAAGATTAGGAAAATTAGATTGTCACTCCCACTAGCTTTGTGATATACACATGGCTCATCGAGATTCTGAGTAAATCCAAACTTTTTAATTTCAGAATCAAATCTCTTGTTCCATTGTCGTGATGCTTGCTTCAATCCATAAATGGATCTTTGAAGTTTGCATACACGATTTGGAAAATCTGGATTCACAAACCCTTCCGGTTGTGCCATATAGATGTCTTCATCTAGACGGCCATTTAAGAAAGCGGTTTTTACATACATTTGCCAAATCTCATAGTCATAGTATGCTGCTATAGCTATGAGAATCCTAATAGCTCTTATGTCTGCTACAGGAGAGAATGTCTCCTCGTAGTCAATGCCAAAAGTTTGAGTAAAACCTTTAGCCACAAGTCGAGCCTTATAGGTGTGCACATTACCATCCATGTCAGTTTTCATCTTGTAAAGCCACTTACTCCCAACTACCTTGGCATTGGGAGGAAGATCCATTTCTACCCAGACTTCATTATCTTTCATGGATTGCATTTCCCCATCCATAGCAACCTTCCATTTTTCCTTTTCAGGACTATTAATGGCTGCTTTATAACTAGTAGGTTCATTAAGATCCCCTAGTATAGTTTCCTCATATTCTATGTTAAGACATAGACGGTCAGGAGCTCGTACAGTTCTAGATGACTTACGAATGGGAAGTGCTTCAACTTCAATTGGAGGACCCAGACTATCAAGTTCCACAGGAAGTGTGCTAGTGTTTTCTGAAGGTAATGCATTATCTAGACCATCTTCCAGATCATAGATTCTCCCACTAAATTCTTGAGATATGAGATCCTTTTTAAGAAAGTCTCCATACCTTGCAACAAATACTTTGTTTTCAGGTGGGTAGTAAAAGTAGTAACCCATCGTTTCCTTTGGGTATCCTACAAAAATGCACTTTACAGATCTTTGTTGGAGTTTATCTGATGAGTCACGTTTAACATACGCCTCGCAGCCCTAGACCTTTAAATAAGACAAGTTCGGAGCTTTTCCAGTCCATATTTCATATGGTGTCTTATCAACCTTCTTTGTGGGAACCATATTTAGAATGTGAACCGCAGATTCTAAAGCATAATCCCAAAAAGACAAGTTAAGAGTAGTAAGATTAAACATGGATCGCACCATATCTAATAATGTACGATTCCTTCTCTCAGATACACCATTTTGTTGTGGAGTATATGGAGCTGTGAGATTCTGGACAATTCCATTCTCAACTAAGAAATCTTTAAACTCTTGACTTAGGTATTCACCGCCTCGATCGGAACGAAGAGCTTTAATTTTCTTTCCTAATTGCAGTTCTACTTCTGCTTTGAAAACTTTAAATGTTTCAAACACCTCATGTTTATTTTTAAGTAAATAAACATAACCATAACGGCTGAAATCATCTGTAAAAGTTAAGAAGTAGACAACACCTCTCTTTGACACATGTCTAAGTGGTCCACATACATCAGTATGTATTAAACCAAGTAGATCAGAAG
Organism: Artemisia annua; assembly: GCA_014162995.1. NCBI lineage: Eukaryota > Viridiplantae > Streptophyta > Magnoliopsida > Asterales > Asteraceae > Artemisia > Artemisia annua. The sequence goes on along the minus strand of LBNU01038506.1, from coordinate 240,467 downwards.
CCCTTTCCATATTGCTATGAAAAGGTTTCTTTATCATCTTCCCAGATATACAAGACTCACATTTATCATATGATTCATCATTGATATTTTTCAAAAGCCCATCACGTTGCAGCTTTTGCATGCGAGTCTTGCCTATATGAGCAAGTCTACAGTGTCAAAGGTAAGACGAATTCAAGTCATACTTCATTCTCTTACTTATGATAAACATTGAATTATTATTGTTGGAAACATTATCATTCATATCAATTTCTGATGCGTAGGGATTGCTTACGCACTTTGTTTTACCTCTCAAGGGATCTCAAGAGGCTTACAATCCCCACCAGGCAATGTACCTGACCGATGTAGTATAGTGTAGTGGCAAGTACCAGGGGACTGATCGTTCTCTCACAGGGAATAGTGTTCGTTAGGTTAAAGACTACTCTAATTAAGGTCTAAGGGTGGAGGATGATTATTTTTGTACTTTTATGTTTTTTAGAAAGCATTAAAATCTCGTTTTTGAAGGAGTGGGCGGAATTAGTTGCTAGTCAACTAACCCAAGTTATCTACTTATGCAATTAAATTAAAGTTTTGAGAAAACAATGGTGGGGAAAGTAGTGTTTACTTAGATTTCATTACTCCCTAACTATATTTTACCATGTAATTAGTATGTTGAGTTTGCGTGGATGACGGGTGTATTCCTAACAAGTCTTAGGGAGTGCGTTCAATTCCCTAACTCTATAAGCTCCTACCTCACTCTATGACGATACGTCAAGTATCCTATCATAAGCTCACCGATAGCAACCTACGCATGAAATACTACCTTAAAATCGATTAACGCACATACGATTCACGTTTCCTAAGACGTTCAAGCTTGTTACCATATAGGAAGTTAGCCAGTTTTCTTA
>LBNU01038506.1:204617-234208 GCA_014162995.1 Artemisia annua | reverse complement strand
ACATATATATCATAACCATTAAATATATATATATATATAAACATGTAGCCACATGCAAATTAATTCGATAATCCTATTAAAAATCAATTCTAGGTTTTAATTAACACATAATTGATTCCTTAATATTGGAGTCTTCCCCAATTCGACATCTATCAATTAATTTACATGTAAAATCTTAACAATTAAAAATATATATCTTTGAAACCATGCTAAACATGCATGTTTCAATGGATTTCACATAACAATTATTGCATATAGTCACAAGAACGTATACTTAAACACATAAACATGTTTCCTAGGTTTTCTAATCAAATTAAAGATCAAAACCAATAAACAGGTTTTCTAATCAAATTAAAGATCAAAACCAATAAACCCAAATTTTTTTTTAAAAAAAATACGATTTATAAAAAATTAGGTTTTTGATTTTCTATAAACCCTAATCATAAACATGCAAAAAACCAAACAAGATTCGTTTTTTATGTGTTTCAGTAATTAATTACACATTATAACGGCTCATGATGCCACTGTTTGAATTTTATACTCATGTCATACATATATAAATAAAAGCATCAAGTAAGCATAGCGGAAGCAATTAGGATCATATAATTCATAATTAATTAACCAAACATTAAAAGTAAACGTACCTTTTGATTCTAGCCCGAACAAGAATCAATAAGAGCAAATCTTCAATTCAAGAACCCTAATTAGGGTTTATATGGATTATAAGAATTACCCCTTACCTTTTTGTAACTCAATCAAAGAATCAAACAATAGTGTGTTTGATTCACGTTCTTGTACACACGTACTACTTCAAGTAAAAGTTTATGCAAGTAAATAAAACACAAGCACAAAATCGAATCACTTGGGAAGGGATAAGTTTGATCGAGCTAGGGACAAGAGAAAGAAAGAAAACACCAAGAACTATATGTACAAGAGATGAGAAACAATGAGCCTTGGGTTTGTTTATATAGTGTGAGATATCTTGGAGCTCAAGGCACAAAGGAGGTGGGAATACCCCCCTTGGCCGATCGGTTTGGGAGTCCCAAGGGATTCCGGAACCTTCTTTTGACTTCCAAATATTCACACAATATACTTTCCTAATATTCGTCTAACGGTCGTTAGTCAATTCCATTAAATACTAACGGTCGTTACTTGTATTGTGTTTATTAATAATCATATATAACATTTATAAATACTTATTCATTTACTCTTCATACGTAAAGTGTGCAATCCCGTGATCTCGAGTTCGATCCCAACACACATCTATTATTTTATCGTCTATAAAACTAACAAATACTTCATCCAAAGAAATTTTGGAATGGCTGGAAAGAGTTGATGGCATAGTTCGTTATTCATCACTAGTATTGCGCCTCGCTGATGACTTGGGGACATTTTTGGCAATTATCTAGTTTTTCTTATATTCATATTGAAATGATGTTATACAAATGTTAAACTGGATTTTCATCCGTTATTTTGTTCTTTAAAGGATGAAATGCCAAGAGGGGATAATCCAAAATCAATTCAATGTTAGATGCATGAGAATGGCACTGTTGAAGAAGAAGCTAGAAAGCATATGAAAGCATTAATCAACAATACATGGATGAAACTTGGTAAAGAATGAGCAAGGGCTAATTCATGTATGGTGAAGGAGATGGGCATGGTCGCCCAAATGTGATTAGAAATCATGTGTTATCATTGTTGTTCAATCCAATTCAAGGTTTATAGTAGGAAACATGAACCAATGGGCCTCTGGTCTAGCGGTATGGAGGTTTTACCCTCTCAGGTAAGGTCTCAAGTTTGAGTCTTGTCTAGGACAATAGGCGTTTCCTCCCGCGTGCGTAAAGGGAAGGGTGTCATTGCCTTCTGAGCTGGACCCAACCTGGTTGTGTGGGCTCGCTACGCCTTCCAGGCTAGGGGCCATGTAGCCACAATTGCCGTCCAATGTCGATCGGGTTTTGTTATCTAGGAAGTTACCTTCTTGGTTTTGAGAGTGAATCTTCTAGTTTTTGGTGGTTATCGTGGTGATGTTGTCATGGTTTTCTAGATGCATTGTAATCTCGGGGGTGTCGCCAAGGCGTCGCATGTACTTGTATGGTACCGAAACTAAAACTAAGTTTGATGAAAACAAAACAAAAATGTACTCGGGTTTCATAAGCATGCAAAATTACCACGCACTCGCACTTTGTGGGCAGTGATAATTTTATGTTTGCAACAATAAGGACTCAGAATCCATTATATTGTATTTGTTGATAAATATAATTTAGAGAGAACTATATATTGATATTCATCTCATCGATTTAATTTTTGAAACAGCGTGTATTAATAACTTAGTAGTATGGAGACGGGGCAAAAGCACTCGTCAACTCTCCGTCCGCTTCTTCATCGTCTGAAGTGCAGTTGTAAAAGCACATACAGTGGTAATTGCTGGAAGTACCATCAGCCTCACAAACTCCATTCCCGTTAAACTGTTGAAGACACTGCTGACGACACTTTGAAAGTTCACATTGGTTTGGATCCAGCACCTTGCTGCATCTATTCACGGCATCAATCATCGGAACTCCAACTGTTTACACATGCATGAAGAAAAAATTATAACGCGGACTAAATATAACATAACATAGCATAACTAATAAATATATCGATATCATAATAGAATATTTAGTATGGTGATATATTCATATTCATAACCAAGATTGGTTCCATATGTACACATTACCATGTATATTTAAACAATACGTCAATGTTCATCAAGCTATATCTTATAATTTTAGGACACAAAAACAAATTTATCAGTAGACCTGTGATAACAACAATGAGGATCAACAAGCAAGAGGAAATAGACTTAGCCATCTTTATGAACAGTCACTTCAATATGGATTTTGAAAATGTTTTGTCTTTGGGCTTGATGTGGATTGTTTATATAGATAAAATATAATTCCTTATAACTTCATTTCATTTATTTTTACAATTGATAACTGTAATAGTTTATGTAGATAATTAATGCAAAAGAAAGAAACTGTTCGGTGATTTTAGTGTCATCTTCTATTTTAGGTAATTGGGATTTACTATGAGACTAATGGGATTTCATATTATGCTCGGGTACGAGTTAGGGAAGGATGGAGTGCACACTCGTTTGAGCTAATGTGTTTCCACCACGACAAAGACGCAGGGGTTAAGGGGCAGAGCCCCTTGCTGTCATTTATAAGGGTGTCAACCAACTTTAACTGCCTTAACTGTCATTTAAAATCTGTTTTATTAACAGATTCATTGTCTCATTCTAACATACGAAAAACACATACAATTTCTCTTTGTTTCTGCTTAGTATTCTTGTGCCTAGAAAACTAAGTGTTTTTCTTAAATTATCCCGATAAAGATTTCGTGATACCCATGTATCAATAGGGTCGAAATACTTTATACGAAAAGTGAACATACATGATTTGAGAAAATATCAAGGATATCATCACTACCCTAACCTCTGTTTCTAACAAAAACATCCGATCCAAATGGGCTTATACATTATACGTTACGTACTTATTTACACGTTCAATCATCTATACTACCTTATAATACATCTTTGACCATCTCTCATATTAATAATTTAAGACTACCAAAAATAGATTTTTAAACAAATAGTACAAAGCATATAAGCAGAATTTACAAGTATTTAAAGCACAAATAAAGCTAAAACAACACTATTCAACACATACAATTAATACACAATTTAATTCACTCCTTCCCCAAAATGTATAACTATTTAACCACAATATATAATCTAATTAAGGTTTGAAAACATAAATCTGAAATCTAGCAGTGCAAAACAAAATAACATTTGTTCGCCGGAAAATTTAATTACATGGTACTCACTGTTGCATCGTGCGAGTACCCTGCTAATTAAACTGTTTTATTGTTCATATAAAAAACTCTTACGAAGATAAGATATTCGTTTCTCAAATGAGCTTTGATATATCGACCTACTTAAATGGATCTAAAAGGAGACCTACCGCATAAATGACTTGTACAGTTGCATTAATGTACATGTCATTTATGCAGTAGGTCCCTTTTTAGATTCATTTAATTAGGCCCGTTTATCATTTTCCTTATCATAATCAGAAGTAAGTCCTAATTTATATGTAGATTTATTTGAAAAGTTTGGAGCCGAAATGACTAGACAAAATAGGTTATTAACTTTTCAAGGGAACAACATGTAGTTAAGTTATGATTTTGTACCGGTTTGCAATTAAAATAACCTTTTTATTTGTTATTATTATTTTTTTCTTTATGGCTCTTAAGCCTCAAATAACCGTTCTTATCTACTTTTTTGTGTTTCCATTTTTTGAAGGTTTGAATTATGATTTTTGTTATTTCTTACCCATTTTGGGTTGGATCATACAGACCACAAAGAAACCGGTAACCAGATTATTAGTCTTGCAGGGGTATTCATCAGTTCAGTTATTAGGTTGTTCTTTTATTCCGTTCGGTTAGTTCAGTTAAACTTTTTTTCTCGGTAAAACCGAAGCAAACCGAATTTAAATTTGATTAAACCGAATAAAATAACCAAAAACCGAACAGAACAACACGGATAACCCGAATACTTGGGGACATCATCGGTAATTTTGGAATGGCTGGAAAGAGCTGATGACATAGTTCGTTATTCGTCACTAATATTGCGCCTTGCTGATGACTTGGGACAACATCGGTAATTATTTTTTTATGCTAGTTTTTTTATATTTATATTGAAATGATGTTATACAAATGTTAAACTTGATTGTTATCCTTTATTTTGTTCTTTGAAGGATGAAATGGCAAGAGGGGATAATCCAAAATCAACTCAATGTTACATGCATGAGAATGGCGCTACTGAAGAAGAAGCTAGAGAGCATATGAAAGCATTAATCAACAATACATGGATGAAACTTAATAAAGAACGAGTGATAGGAACCGATTCGAGATGGTTATTCTCCTTCTAAACTATAACTAAACTAAGAACGAACTCATGAACTAATCATTCTTTTTCTTCTCTGATTTCATTCATAAAACAAGACACGCTTATATAGGCAAATACAAATGCATAATATCCTATTCTTCTGGTGCAAGACAAAAACGTGGGTAAGTAAATGTAAACATGAGACTAATGCATGAAGTGGTGGACCACTTGCTATTCCTAAAAAGATGCATGCAAAACTACTATTTTAAACGTGTGCATGAGAAGTGAAACGCGAGTTTGTTTCAAATCTTGACTTGGTCTTCTAACTCTTCAGCCACGTATCAATACTCCGCGGCTCAAAAAGAGCCTTGTCCTCAAGGCTCATGGCTCTATCCCTCGTGTCATGTAGCTTCCAAGGTGGTTCCGGTACAATTTGGATAAAAACAAACTTTGGTGGATGGCATTGGTGACCGGGATGATATGTCTTCGCGAATCGAAAACCAAGTCCTCGAATACGATTAGCATGGATGTCAGTGGCCGAGGGAAGTTTTAAAAACAGTGCAACATGTTGTATTGGTGGGCTAAGGAGCAAAGCCTGTGGGTTTGTCATCCCGTTATTAATGTGTGGGGCGTCGATGGAGACGAATGTGTCACAAGCTTGGTGAGGTGTCCTTGGATGGAAGATGACATCCTCTTGATGGAATTTTAGCATCAGGTTTGTAGGCAGAGGAGGCACTGAGGAAAATGGCATTCGAGTTTGTGTGACGAAGTCGTTGTCGATCTTGGTCACAGAGGAAGCAGGGTCTTCGAGTGATTGTGGATAATGCTTTGGAGGCATGGTGTGTTCAGGTTTAGCGGTATTGGTAATGAGAGCTAATATCTGTTCGTTTTGGGATGTTGCAAGGTTTTTAATGGCAACATTGAGTTTGGATTATGAGGCGGCTAGCTTTTCATTGTTTATGGTTATGGTGGTGACAAGTTTTGAGAGGTTGTCGGCCATGGCAGCCAAGGATTCCAATAGGGATGGTGGATATCGTCTTGGAGGCATTGAGTAAGTTGATGAAAGCACCATTGATAGGAACCGATTCGAGATGGTTATTCTCCTTCTAAACAAACTAAACTAAGAACAAACTCATGAACTAATTCATTCTTTTTCTTCTCTGATTTCATTCATAAAACAAGACACGCTTATATAGGCAAATACAAATGCATAATATCATATTCTTCTAGTGCAAGACAAAAACGTGGGTAAGTAAATGTAAACATGAGACTAATGAATGAAGTGGTTGACCACTTGCTATTCCTAAAAAGATGCATGCAAAACTAATATTCCAAACGTGTGCATGAGAAGTGAAAAACGAGTTTGTTCATCCCTTGACTTGGTTTTCTAACTCTTAAGCCACGTATCAACGAGTAAGTGCTAATTCCCAAATTTCACGAGAGTTTATCGACTGTGCAATGAATATTGCTAGGATGTCACAATTCATGTATGGTGAAGGAGATGGGCATGGTTGCCCAAATGTGATTAGAAATCATGTGTTATCATTGTTGTTCAATCCAATTCAAGGCTTATAGTAGGAAACATGAGTTTTAGTAGTCAAGAATATAATGTGTATTTGTTAGGTGCACGGGATAGGGTGTCGATCGGGTTTTGTTATCTAGGAAGTTACCTTTCTTGGTTTTGAGAGTGAATCTTCTAATTTTTGGGGTGTTCGTTGGTGGTTATCGTGGTGATGTTGTTCATGGTTTTCTAGATGCATTGTAATCTCAGGGGTGTCGCCAAGACGGCGCATCTACTTGTATGGTACCGAAACTAAAACTAAGTTTGATGAAAACAAAACAAAAATGTACTCTGGTTTCATAAGCATGCAAAATTACCACGCATTTTGTGGGCAGTGATAATTTTATGTTTGCAACAATCTCGTAAGGACTCAGAATCCATTATATTGTATTCGTTGATAAATATAATTTAGAGAGAACTATATATTGATATCCATCTGATCGATTTAATTTTTGAAACAGCACGTAGTAATAACTTAGTAGTATGGAGACGGGGCAAAAGCACTCGTCAACCCTCCGGCCGCTTCTTCATCGTCGGAAGTGCAGTTGTAAATGCACATACAACGGTATTTGCTGGAAGTACCATCAGCCTGGCAAACTCCATTCCCGTTAAGTTGTTGTAGACACTGCTGACGACAATTTGAAAGATCACAATTGTTTGGATCCAGCACCTTGCTGCATCTTTTGATCACGGCATCAATCATCGGAACTCCAACTGCTTACACATGAGGAAAAAATTATAACGCGGACTAAACATAACATAACATAGCATAACTAATAAATAGATCTATTTCACTACATATATGTGTATCATATCTAATATCATCAAATTAAATGTAATAGAAGATTTAGTATGGTAATATATTCATATTCATATTCATACAAGATTGTGTACATATTACCATGTATATTTAAACAATAAGTACATGTTCTTCAAGCTATCTTATAATTTTAGGACACAAAATAAATTTGTCAGTAGACCTGTGATAACAACAATGAGGATCAACAAGCAAGAGGAAATAGACTTAGCCATCTTTATGAACAATCACAAACAATCACTTCAATATGGAATTTGAAAATGCTTTGTCTTTTGGCTTGATCTTGATCGTTTATATAGATAAAATATAATTCCTTGTAACTTCATTTCATTAATTTTTACAATTGATAACCGTAATACTTTATGTGGATAATTAAAGCAAAAGAGTGAAGCTGATTTTAGTTTCATCGACTATTTTAGGTAATCGGGATTTCCTATAAGACTAATGGGATTTTATATTATGCTCGGATGCGAGTTAGGAAGGTGTGGAGTGCACACTCATTTGAGCTAATGTGTTTCCACCACGACAAAGACGCAGGGTTCAAGGGGTTGCACCCCTTGCGAGGTCAAGGGGAAGATCCCCTTGTTGGGTCCCACTCTCAGGTGAGCGTGCGGGAGTAAAGGGGGAGCCGCCCCTCTTTGGGGTCTGGGGGCACGACCCCAGCGGGGTTCGCGGCAGCACTCCGACCCAAACGTATATTTGGTGCTCCAAATGACTTACCTGTTTTTCCCTTCTTTTCCCCAACCGATGTGACTATTTATTAACAGTTATGACTGTTGGTTACCAACTATAACTGCCTTAACTGTTATTTAGAATCTGTTTATTAACAGATTCATTGTCTCATTCTAACATACAAAAAATACATACAATTCCTCTTTGTTTCTGCTTAGTATTATTATGCCTAGAAAACTAAGTGTTCTTCTTAAATTTTTCCGATAAAGATTTCGTGATACCCATGTAGGGTTGAAATACTTTATACGAAAAGTGAACATACATGATTTGAGAAGATATCCATGATATCATCACAACCCTAACCCCAATTCCCAACAAAAACATTCGATCCAAATGTGCTTATACATTATACGTTACGTACGTATTTACATGTTCAATCATCTATACTACCTTATAATACATTTTTGACCCTCTCTCATATTAATATTTTAAGACTACCAAAAATAGATTTTTAAGCAAATACAAGTAAATAAGCATAATTTACAGGTATTTAAAGCTCAAATAAAACTAAAACAACACTATTCAACGCATACAATTAATACACAATTTAATTCACTCCTTCCCCAAAATATTCAACTATTTAAGCACAATATGCAATCTAATTAAGCTTTCAAAACATAAATCTGAAATCCAGCAGCCCAAAACAAAATAACATTTGTTCGCCGAAAAATTTAGTCACAGAGTACCCGCCGCATCGCGCTGGTACCCTGCTAGTCTAATTAAAATGTTTTTTTGTTCATATAAAAAACTCTTAAAGAAGATAAGATATTCGTTTACCAAAATCAGAATTAAGTCCTAAGTTTAAATATATAGCTTTATTTTAAAGCGCAAATGATTAAAAAAATACATTGAACTTGACACTTTTTGTGATTGTGTGTAGTCAACTAGTTTTTTTCTTATTATGTGAACTTAACTGTCAAATTTCTATCATTGTATGTATTTTGTGACCATTTTACCCTTAATTTTTTTCAAATTTTGAAGGGTAAATGGTCATTTTACATGCCAGAATAGTCACAAAATACACACAATGATCGAAATTTGAAAGTTCAGTACACACAATAAGAAAAAAAAATAGTTGGCTACACACAATCACAAAAAGTGTCAAATTCGATGCATTTTTTGTCATTTGCCCTATTTTAAAAGTTCGTACTGTGTGGAGCCGAAATGACTAGACAAAAATCGGTTATTAACTTTTCAAGGGAACAACATGTAGTTAAGTTGTGATTTTGTACCAGTTTGCTATCAAATAACGTTTTTTTTTCTTTTTCTTTATTGGCTAATAAGCAAGGTTATAAATAGCGTGAGGCGTGGCGTAGCGGCATGGTCAAGCCTCAAGCCTTAGCGTGAGGTGTGGCGGCATGACGTTTTTAAGCCGTGAATTAAGGCGGCAAAAAGTATTTTTAGATTTATAGATTTATAGATTTATATTATATTTCATTAGTATATCTTATTTCATATACATTGAGTTTTAAAAAAGTGTTATACATAAGCATTAAAGTCAAGAAACTCTCTTTACATTTGTAATTTTCTTCAAATACTAGTAAACCCCAAAACGCCAAATACCAGTAAACCTTAAATACGATGCCCAAATTCCAATTACTAGTAAATCCCCTAAACGTCTCAAATACAAGTACACCTTATCGCATCTCATCTCATGTCAAGCCTTAAGACGACGCCTTGGTGACGCCTCGCGCCTTTGCGGCGCCAAGGCGCGTCTTTTAGAACACTGCTATGAAGCCTCAAATAACCGTTCTTATCTTGTTTTTTGGTTTTCCATTTTTTGAAGGTTTGAATTGTGAATTCTTTTTGTGATTCCTTACCCATTTTGGGTTGGATCATACAGACCACTAAGATACCGCTAACCAGATTATTAGTTTTGCACGAGTATTTATCGGTTCGGTTATTGGGTTGTTCTGTTTATTCCCTTCGGTTAGTTCAGTTAAATTTTTTTCTTAGTAAAACAAAACCAAACCGAATTCAAAATAGATTAAACCGAGCAAAATTACCAGAAACCGAACTAAACAACCCAGATAACCCGAATAACTAAATTTTAAATATTTATTTATTTAACCATACAGTTTTTTTGGAAGGAAAAAAAAAGTTTCAAGCTCAAAAAAATGGTATATTTATACTATAAAAGAAAAGAAAAAAAATCTAGCTCAAAAAATGTTATATTTATACTAGAGAGAACTGCAAAATACATCCCTGTGGTTTCCATGTTTTGCCATCATACATCCCTGTGAGAAACTTTTGGCAAGATACATCACCCGTTAGGCAAACGTTTGCCACCATACATCCCTCATTTACAATGAGGACAAATGGTGTAATTTTTTTCTCCGTTATCTCTTAACGAGACAGAAAATATTACACCGTTAGCCTTCGTTAGCCAAACGTTTGCACCGTTAGTCCTCATTTTGAGTTTTTTTTCGTTTTTTACGTTTTATCCGTTTTTTGTCAATTTTTTTCCCGTTTTTTATACGTTTTATCAGTTTTTTTATGTTTTTTATCCGTTTTTTGTAAGCTTTATCCGTTTTATGTCAGTTTTTTTCCCTTTTTTGTACGTTTTATCAGTTTTTTTACGTTTTTATCCGTTTTTTGTACAGTTAATCCGTTTTTGTCTGGTTTTTTCCCTTTTTTTTCGTTTTTTCAGGTTTTTTTTACGTTTTTATCAGTCTTTTGTACGTTTTATCCGTTTTTTCACAGTTTTTCCCTTTTTGTACGTTTTAACAGGTTTTTATTACGTTTTTATCCGTTTTTCGTACATTTAATCCTTTTTTTATCACTTTTTTTCCGTTTTTGTACGTTTTATCAGTCTTTTTACGTTTTTATCCCTTTTTTTTAACTTTTGATCCGTTTTTGTCAGTTTTTTCCCTTTTTTGTACGCTTTATCAATTTTTTTTTACGTTTTTACCTGTTTTTTGTACATTTAATCCGTTTTTTGTCAGTTTTTTTCCGTTTTTTGTACATTTTATCAGTTTTTTTTACGTTTTTATCCGTTTTTTTTCCCGTTTTATCCGTTTTTTGTCAGTTTTTTTTTCCCTTTTTTGTACGTTTTATCAGTTTTTTACATTTTTATCTGTTTTTTTGTACATTTAACAATTTCAATTTTTAATAGATAGATGGGATAAGGATTTTTGTTGTCGTTTTTTGTCAGGTTTTTTTTCGTTTTTTGTACGTTTTATCTGTTTTTTATACGAATAAAAACGTACAAAAAGCGGACAAAATGTAAACAGAACTGACAAAAAATGGATAAAACGTACAAAAAAAGGATTAAAACGTAAAAAAAACCGATAAAAGGTTTAAAAAATGGATAAAAACGTTAAAAACTGACAAAAAATAGATGAAACGTACAAAAAATGATAAAAACGTAAAAAAAAACTGATAAAAAACGGATGAAACATACAAAAAACAGAAAAAAAAACTGATAAAACGTAAAAAAACGAGGAAAAAATGACAAAAAAAAATGGATAAAAAATTTAAAAAAAAACGGATAAAAACGCATAGAAAACGGATAAAATGTAAAAAAGATCCAACTAGTTTTTTTCTTATTATGTGAACTGAACTGTCAAATTTCTATCATTGTATGTATTTTGTGACCATTTTACTCTTAATTTTTTTCAAATTTTGAAGGGTAAATGGTCATTTTACATGCCAGAATAGTCACAAAATACACACAATGATCGAAATTTGAAAGTTCAGTACACACAATAAGAAAAAAAAATATTTGGCTACACACAATCACAAAAAGTGTCAAATTCAATGCATTTTTTGTCATTTGCCCTATTTTAAAAGTTCATACTGTGTGGAGCCGAAATGACTAGACAAAAATCGGTTATTAACTTTTCAAGGGAACAACATGTAGTTAAGTTGTGATTTTGTACCAGTTTGCTATCAAATAACCTTTTTTTTTCTTTTTTTTTTTCTTTTTCTTTATTGGCTAATAAGCAAGGTTATAATTAGCGTGAGGCGTGGCGTAGCGGCATGGTCAAGCCTCAAGCCTTATCGTGAGGTGTGGCGGCATGACGTTTTTAAGCTGTGAATTAAGGGGGCAAAAAGTATTTTTAGATTTATAGATTTATAGATTTATATTATATTTCATTAGTATATCTTATTTCATATACATTGAGTTTTAAAAAAGTGTTATACATAAGCATTAAAGTCAAGAAACTCTCTTTACATTTGTAATTTTCTTCAAATACTAGTAAACCCCAAAACGCCAAATACCAGTAAACCTTAAATACGATGCCCAAATTCCAATTACTAGTAAATCCCCTAAACGTCTCAAATACCAGTACACCTTATCGCACCTCATCTCATGTCAAGCCTTAAGACGACGCCTTGGTGACGCCTCGCGCCTTTGCGGCGCCAAGGCGCGCCTTTTAGAACACTGCTATGAAGCCTCAAATAACCGTTCTTATCTTGTTTTTGGGTTTCCATTTTTTGAAGGTTTGAATTGTGAATTCTTTTTGTGATTCCTTACCCATTTTGGGTTGGATCATACAGACCACTAAGATACCGCTAACCAGATTATTAGTTTTGCACGAGTATTTATCGGTTCGGTTATTGGGTTGTTCTGTTTATTCCCTTCGGTTAGTTCAGTTAAATTTTTTTTTTACAAAACCAAACCGAATTCAAAATAGATTAAACCGAGCAAAATTACCAGAAACCGAACCAAACAACCCGGATAACCCGAATAACTAAATTTTAAATATTTATTTATTTAACCATACAGTTTTTTTGGAAGGCAAAAAAAAGTTTCAAGCTCAAAAAAATGGTATATTTATACTATAAAAGAAAAGAAAAAAAATCTAGCTCAAAAAATGTTATATTTATACTATAAAAGAAAAGAACTGCAAAATACATCCCTGTGGTTTCCATGTTTTGCCATCATACATCCCTGTGAGAAACTTTTGGCAAGATACATCACCCGTTAGGCAAACGTTTGCCACCATACATCCCTCATTTACAATGAGGACAAATGGTGTAATTTTTTTCTCTGTTATCTCTTAACGAGACAGAAAATATTACACCGTTAGCCTTCGTTAGCCAAACGTTTGCACCGTTAGTCCTCATTTTGAGTTTTTTTTAAAAAAAACTGATAAACGTACAAAAGACGGAAAAAACTGACAAAACGGATTAAATGTACAAAAGACGGATAAAAACGTTAAAAAAACTGATAACACGTAGAAAAAAGGGAAAAAACTGACAAAAACGGATAAAGCATACAAAAAACGGATAAAAACGTTAAAAAAAATAATAAAAAAAAATAAATAAATAAATAAAAAATAAAAATAAAACGGATAAAACGTATAAAAAAAAACGAGGGATGTATGGTGGCAAACGTTTGCCTAACGGGTGATGTATCTTGCCAAAAGTTTCTGACAGTGATGTAAGATGGCAAAACATGTAAACCACAGGGATGTATTTTGCAGTTCTCTCTTTATACTATAAAAGAGTTTTAATGTTTATTTTTGTATATAATATATAAAATCTTTTATATAATAAAAGAATTACATCATTTCGGAGTTTTTTTGACAATACAATCTTATGGGAAAAAAAATTGAACCAATAGGAGAGCTTGATTTTGACACATAGGCGAAATCAAGCAATATGATTGGTCAATAAAAAGTCAAAATTGAGTTAATTTTGGTCAAACTTTAATAAATTTGGTGGAGAATTTGATTAGGAAAAAAAACACATAAAAATATAGGTGTCAAATTTATGAAAACAAAAACTTTAAAAAAAAGGAGGTAATTAATAAAACTTTAGCGTTTGAATTTTAAATATACTATATACTATATAGAGTTATGTGTAAAATTATAAGTCTCCATGTTTTTTTAATAACTTTAGATAATAAACAAATAACCCCTTACACTTTATACCCCATATACTTTATAATATAAATTTTGTTTACAAATACATGTATTAATATTAGCTTGAGACTTTCATCAATTTAAATAATTTTTTTTTGTAAATATACTAATTAGTATACGTTAAATATTTTTAAAATAAATATTAGTTTTAAACTTTCATCTATTAAAACTTTTTTTTACTATATATATTAAATAAGGACTAATGTTATCCTATTTAAAAGTTTAATCTATGCGTACACGGGTTTGAATATTAAAAACGGCTAAATTATTATTAACGGTAATATAAATATTAAATGTTAAGCACAAGTTACTATGATATAAAAACAAATATACGCGATTGTACTTATAACAACGATTCATGTAACTATTATTTAATGTTTATATAAAGATATCCGGAAAAACATTTTTAAAAAACTTTACGTAGTGTATTTTAACTTCATCAATACACATTATGTGCTACTAAACTCGCACATTTTGCATAACTTGATATCAAATATACGGGATTGTACTTATAACAACGACTCATATAATTATTATTTAACGTTTATAAACGGATATCCTGAAAAATATTTTAAAAACATTATGGAGTATATTTTAACTTTATAAACGCTCATTATGTGCTACTAAACTAGCACATTTTGTACAATATGATACCAATAGTTAAAGTTAAACAATGACATCAACCTCAACCTCAACATCTATGTCAGCTAAATAAAAGTTTGCATACGTATATCCAAAAAAACATCGTTAAAAACTTTACGGAGTATATTTTAAATTTATTATCGCTCATTATATGCTACTAAACTCGCACATTTTGTACAGCATGATATCAAGTATACGCGATTGTACTTATAACAACGACTCATGTAATTATTATTTAAAGTCTATATACGGTGTGTATGTTAACATCATCAACGCTCATTAGGTGCTACTAAACTCGCACATTTTGTACAGCATGATATCAATAGTTAAAGTTAAACAACAACATCAACCTCAACCTCAACATCTATATCAACTAAACAAAGTTAAATCTTTCATCCAATAAATTTTTTTATAAAATATTAATAGATATTAATACATAATGAAAAACTCGCGCATATTTATTAGTTGTACATATATCACATTTCACGGGTAAATTCTTATATGTCCATATAGTAAACTAAAATTTTAAAATAAATTTAATTTAGTATAGTTGCACTCAGTATTTGCGCAAGTCATTGCTTAACCTTTGTTGTATAATGTGTTGACATGAAAAGAAAGATTCATGTAACCTCTATTGTGCATGCAAGGGCCTTATACAGACAAAAATGCTAAAGATTTAGCCTTCCCCAGAGACTCAAAAGTTGCTAAAAAGAAAATTACAATTTACTAATCCTCGGAAAAATGGGTAGGTTGTTTGAATTGCCGATTACGTGGAATACATTTGGTTTAAAACAATTTCTTTAGTATGGGCTATGGGTCAAAGCCAACAAGATTTGGTCCACAAATAATCTTACCTTGAATTTTATTTTACGAAGACACTCTCAAAGATCCCCTAAGAATTCTTTGAGTGCCTGATGCACTGGCGTAACACACGCCATAGGGTTTTTTTTTTGCCTTATGACACCGCCAAACTGCACCTGAGGATGCGCCATTGCTACACCGTTGGTCCCTTCGCCAGCCCTTTACTTAAAAATAATAATAAAAAAAAATAACACAAACATGAAAAACACTACATGAAATGTTAGATCAAACTATCTCACAAAAAAAATATTTAACATTTATCATTTAAAACACTTATTTAAGTAATTATCTACCACATAAAATCATAAAACATTAATGTATATATTTATATAGACTAGCAATAATCAATATTTATATAACAATTTTTTTGTCATAACCCCGTGCGTGCACGGGTATTATAACTAGTAAATATTTATGTGAATTTGGTTTTCGGTTCGATTCGGTTTCTATTTTTCAAAACTGTATCCAACCCGAAAACCGAATATTTAATTTGGTTTGATTCGGGCTAATTCGGTTCGGTTATGATTCCGATTCTGCTTCTCGGGTTCGGTTCGGTTTAGTTTTCGCGGTTTTTGTCGGTGAAACCCGAATTTTATATACCCCTAAGTCTTTGACATCAACCAAACTACGTCGAATTTCAAACTTGACCACATGTGTCAAAACAATTTCCAATAAGGCAGGTATAGGAACAAACAATTTGTTTGCACGAACACCACTAACTTTACTACCATATGTCCACAAACGGTCTTAATAGTAGTAGTTTTTTTCCTTGAGCAGCATGATTAGCAACAACCATAACATACATGGACAAAACATTGGAGCACCGCATCTAGAGAAAATAATGAACGTTTCTTATATCATCCTTAATTTCCAAACAAGATACCACTATCAATGCAATAACGTGTTTAATTAAGAATAAGAATTTATCAAACAAAGCAGAACTATATGACTTCTTCAACCTTAAGTTTTTGTCTGTGATATATGAAATATAGGCATCACTGCTCAAACACCGTGGATTGGTCAGCCAAAAGGTCTCACAAACCATGGTTACTCAAAAAATACTTAGTACTAGGGAGATTTTCTGTGATTCATGATATATCACTTGTCAGTTGAAGTACTACAACCAAACTACACACGTTTTGGACGATTACAAAATACAACAAACTGAAGCTCAATGGTCTAGGTGTGGTTCAATGTAGTCGGCCAAGAAACCTGGGCAGAAAAATCATTTGGACTTGCTCATGAGAATATAATAGACAAAATATCCATTAAGTAGCAGATTTTATAAGGTTTTAGGCTTTACCTCGAGGATATCAGATTTGAGGGTATCATATACTAACTGTGAACCTTGAAGCACCGTACATGCGGGAATAGCTTAAGAAGTTCTTCACGACTACGTTTCTGCAAGGGTATGACATTAATGAATAGCTTTTTAAGGTCAAACTCTAATAAAATGATGAAGTGTAAATAAGAGACACATTTTCACTTTAAAGGTCACATGTAAGCAAAATAAACTATATACAACCCGTCTCATGAAAACTGCAATACTTCGCATTTTGGGATACGAATGATAAGTACAGCATTTCCTTTTCTCAGATAGGTTCCAACTTAAAAATCACCGTTTTTCCTTAAACTAACTACTTAATACTGTATTATGCTATCCTTAAACTATATGTTTAATCAAAATTTCACTTACCTTGATGCCAATACATCCATTCACATCAAGTGTTGTAATTGTGTTTGAGCAGGATTTCGAGAGGGCTTCTAAGCACTTATCAGTTACCCCAACAGTTCCAAACAAGCTGCATATATTTCAACTATCAATAGCAGAAACCATGACAAGTAGCATAAATATTTCCGAAAACAGTTTTTATAAAAATATCTAAGGGCTCAAATATAGTATCCAGATGAAACCTTTAACACAAGTAGAGATTGCAAGACATACGGGCGAGGGAAAACACTTTTGGGGTAAAACGAGGGCGGTTCAGATTGAGTTGGCCCGCAAACACTTTTTGTACATTAATTATTTTTATTTATTTATTTATTTTATTTTAATTTTTTTTAATTCAGAGTTAAAACCTTTAAATCATTAACAGCAAAATGGTGAGTCATTATAATGAAAACTCTGTAAAGAGTTTACCAGGTTGTAAACATTAGCGAAAGACTTTTTTTTGGGTAAAGGGATTATACCCGGTGAAATAAGTAGCGAAAGACTTTTGGGAGATTTCAAACTAATTATCCTTTCATTTTATTATACCCCTTCCCTGACTAATTAAATATCTCTATTAGACTCGTTTGAGATAAAAGACAACAAAACTGATCCAATCATAAGTAACTGGAGGCATGGTTATTGGTGTAAACCTTTACCTAAGATATTCAAGAGAGGTGCAACCTTCGGCAATGGCTATGACGCCCACATCGGTGACCCGCACACACCTTTAAGAAAGATTTAATAGAACATAAGAACAAAAAAAACATATCATAATTTATATTGTGTTATTATGGAGAACAAAAGATTACCATGTCAAATTGAGAGTACGGATATTTTTGCATTTTGCAATACAGAAAAGCCCTTCATCAGATAGATTCTGTTATTAAAAGAGTGGAAGCTTAGATTCATTATTCATAGAATCATACTAAAGTAATTAAGTCAGTCGTATACCTGGGCACCACAGAGATCTAAGAACTCGAGATGGGCCAAAAGAGATATTTTCTTATAAGCTTCATCTGTAAAGCTAAAGAAAATAAAAATAAAAGTCTTATCAATCACATTGTCCAACAAGACATGGTTGAGTCAACATTTCAATTTGGTCAAGACAATTCTACAGGGTACCTTGAAAGTGCATATAGATTTAGACTTTTGAGACCAGAGCATTTGACCATTACATGCTGCAAACCCCCGTCCGTTATCTTGATGCACCTGCATAATCCAGGATCCAAAGATCAAAATGTTTCCTTTTCGAAATTGTCAAGTTTGGAAATTTTGAGTTTTGGTGTTATATTGGTCTTTAGATATTGTGTATGTGCAGAAACTCAAAGAATAACATACCGAGTGATATCTAGCGACTCCAGATGTCGATAATTATCAGCCACCATTTGCAAACCTTTATCTGATATACCCTGTTAACCACGAATGATTTTATCAGAAAATAGTAATACAAGGAGTATGAGAAGACTTGATAATAATATACCTTACAACCACTTAGGTTCAAATCAACAATATGCTTGCAGTTCTTCACCAGATGTGATATACCAACATCTGTAACCCTGAAGCAAAGTATAGTATCAAAATGCATAACATCGGATATGATAAAAGAAAAATGAAATTATGTGGAAGTTTAACTACCTTACATTCCAATAAATGGAGATTTTTCTCAAAGACGGAGAGGCTGCAGTTATAGCCTCGATTCCATTGTCAGATACTCTTTGGCACACGTTGAGATTTAAATGCTCCAAATATTGAAGAGAATCTGAAAACTGAAGGTGGAAACGAATCTTTATTTACAAATAATAATGTTTAAGAAGTGCAATATAACTATAACGAAAGAATACAGACATATACCTTGTTCTTAAGAATGGCTAAATGTTTATCTTCAACACCTTGTGCAAACTCAAGGATAATCTGTTTTACATGATGATATCTTGTCTGCAGCAGATAAGAAGTTACATAATGAGATAGGAGTCTAGGACAGATACACAGTTTTAAAAACGTCTGCTATCTAAGTAGAACTCGAATTCATAGGAAAAATTGAAGCTTATTTCATAATATGAATATATTTTAATTGCATGGTGGTCAGAATTTAGTGACTTAGCATTAGTAAACATGCTTCCCACACACCCATTAATATTCGTCAAAACTCTTATTTAAACTCGAGAAAGTCTTACCATGAAAGAATTTTTAGCTGCTTTGAAAAATATTTTATAAGGGAATCAGCAAGACGAACTTGGAGAAGGCTAGATTATTGATGAAAGCCTAGTACACATGAACTTAGGAACAAGCATATCGTAAGATCAAATTCCAGATTTTGAAAGACATGCTACCTCTGGCATTCTGATTGTCGTTTGAAAAATGATAGTCCAGAGAGAAGAAACAGGAAAGATGAAACTCAAGGAAGAATACACAGAAACTGGAATTTGGAAGCGTTGTTTTTAGTGTATGCTAGAGCAGATGTTCTAGTAGTATCAACTGGTAGTAACATTGAAGAGAAGATCTCGATTCTCGTATTACTGGTTTTTATATATAAGACACCAGATAACCTTCTTGAATAACTATCAACGAACTGATAGTAGAACGGTCAACTGATTGTGGACCAAGTAAAGTTGTCTGTGAAAGATGGCACAAAGTATGTTCATGATTGTAAACTTGTACCAAACTCAAAGAGAAACATAATTTTATTTTAAAACAATAAAACCTGGGGAAACAAGTGGTTATTGTAAAGATGGAGACTGGAGCTGGTGACTGGTGAACAGAAGGTGATTAAGCAATCCATGGTTATTAAGGAACAAGGAGGAACTATAGTTACTCTTTGAAAGAAAAACCTATAAAGGATGTTCCACCTAAGGGTCTGTTTGGTTAGTCCCTCCTTGTTCATTGCATAAAGAGAAACCAACTGGTCTATGCCATAAGACTATAAGGGTCTGTTTGGTTAGTCGGAATCGAACGAACGATGTAATTGAGTGAGTCATTACTATTCCATTGTCTTGTTTGGTTGACATGTTGGAATGAAATGAAGCATTACATGTGTTGTTTGGTACGTTGTAATGATTTAATGATGATTGGCAAAAGTGCGATTACATGTCGAGATGGAATGAAAAAAAATGGGGGGTAGCTGTGAAATGAAAATGGCGGTTACGGACGTAATGGAATGAATTAAGGAATAAGCGGTCCATTCCAAAACACAAAACAAACATCCATTTTCTGTCCCATTGTAATAATTTATTCCATTATGACTTCTATTCCAACATACCAAACACTACTGTAGGAGATGTCAGTGAAAGATTATGACTTCTATTCCAACATACCAAACACTACCGTAAGAGATAAGGCCATGTTTGAATTGACTGAGGAGTTTCTTGGGAATATGAAATTGAAAATAGGGGTGGAAACGAGCGGAGCCGCTCGTGAAAAGCTCGGGATCGGATCGGTAGAAAGCTCGAACGATTCGAGCCCAAACGAGCTCGAGCCCGAGCTCGAGCCTAAGTTTGGGCTCATTTAATAATCGAGCTCGAGCCCGAGCTCTATACAAAAAGCTCGAGTAGGCTCGCGAGCCTAAACGAGCCCTTGAAATATATACGTCTATATATTGCCTATATGTATAAACGAGCTTAAAAGTAGTAAACGAGCTCGAGCTTTATGTAATTAACGAGCCGAGCTCCATTTGAACTTTGTTTTCTTTAAAACATAATATAAATTAGTCGAGCCCGAGCCGAGCTCGAGCTTGTGAAATTTTTCACGAGCCGATCTCGAGCTCTAAATATAAGGCTCGAAACGAGCTCGAGCCCGAGCTCGAGCTTTGTATATATAAACGAGCCGAGCTCGAGCTCTGGCAGGCTCGGGCTCGGCTCGGCTCGTTTTCACCCCTATTGAAAAAGCTTAATTTCTGTGAGCATTGCATATACGGAAAAGCGCATAGAGTCAAGTTCCACTAAGGGAAACACGACACAGTAGGCACATGGCGACCCTAAAGGGTCTAGTAGTGGACAAAGACACTTCTTTTCAATTCTTGATGAATACTCAAGGACATGGGTTTTTATCATTAAACATAAGAGCTGTTCAGAGAATAGAAGGTTTAGCAGAAAATCAAACAGAAGGTAAGATTAAATAGCTTAGGACTGGTACTGGATTGTAGTTTTGTTACCACCATTATACTGCAATAGTTTGCAAACTTGATGTGTATGCTTTCATGCCCTGGTTTACCAAAGAATTCTTAGCGGAAGCAGTCACAACTGCTGCATATTCAATAAACAGGTCACCGTCTTTAGCTATAAACTTTAAAAACTCCTATGGAAGGGTAGACTGAAATGCCACACAAGTATCAACATCTAAAGAGCTTTGGATACACTGCTTATGCTCATGCTGACCAAGATAAGCGTGAGCCTAGAGGCCAAAGGCGTATTTTTGTAGGCTACCCTGAAGAAGTTAAGAGGTATAATCTATGGGAAAGTGATGATTTAAGACCTAAGATACTGATAAACAGTGATACAGTCTTCAATGAAGAGGTCATGTATATAGACATATCAATGTAGAGTGACAAAGCAGCTAAGTGAATGGATCCGATGTGTATTCAAACGGAAGTGGAGCATGGCTTAAACCATCCCATTACTACAAAAGAAGTGATCAAACATCATAACCGGCATCAATTGACTAGACATAGGACTGGAAGAAAAGTTGAACAAACACTTAGGTTCAGTCAAGGTGATCGATCATCTTGAAGACCTGAACCACTATAAGATATGTATGAAGCTATAAATTCACTGAACAAAGAAAAGTGGTTTCTAGCAATGAGAGAAGATATGAAGGATCCCTGTTGGTAGGTTTTTTTTTTNATCTATCTCACATGTCCTAAGCAGGACTTGAACCCACAACCATTTGGTTGGGGAGCTTCTCACACACCATGGGATACCATTGGGACATAAGCCCTTTTGGTCCCTGTTGGTTGGTTACTTGGGGAAGTCGGGCCTTTTTTGGCTCTAATGTACGCGGCCTAACCGGTATTGCCAAGGCCGTTTCCAGACTTTTCCACCGCCATCACAAGATGTACACCCAATGAGCCACCTTGGAGATGGTTCAATGATGAGGCATAAACTAGTTAGTTGCATATGGCTCGCTCAATAAAAGGCATCCATAAGTGAAAGAACCAAGGACTAGGTACAAGGCTAGGTTAGCGGCCCGTGCGTTAACTCAAATGTCAAGTCTTAGCTGCATCAAAATGTAACTATCTTACACCAAACTGTCGTGCACCTAATGAACTATGTTTTCCTTTACCTTCAATGTAAACAAACTCCATTTTTCTTAACCAATGTATGTAAGTGACCTATATCATCAACTAATATGGTGCCACACACCATTTTACCTGCCATAAAAGGTCACTTGCATAACTTTGGTTAAGAAAAATGGAGTTTGTTACATTAAAGGTAAAAGAAAACATAGTTCATTACGTACAATGACAGTTTGGCGAAAGATAGTTAAATTTTGATTAGCCAAACTCGATTTAAGTTATGGAACCTTAAGCATAATATAGAACATTAAAACTCGCGAAAAACGAGAAAACAAACCAGCGAAAGAGCAGCTATAAGTCTGTCTCCAGCATTAGTCATCTCATGAAAATCAAGTACCTAATCAAATCAAATACAATAAATAAAACCCATTTTAATTCTTTTTACAATTAGAGTTTATAATAATGTGAAAAAAGGATATATAGAGATTAGTACCAGCCATAGGGAAGGTATGGGTACAAGAGTGCGATAAATAGAAGAAGAAACGAGAAGAAGAGAGATGAGGTCACGCTGAGGTAAAGAAAGTGTGGTGGTTAAGATCTTCATGACTTTTGTTACTGTTTCCGAACTCCATTGTTGTTCCTCGCTTTGCCCCATTTTTTCTTTTCTGATGTGTTTGGGATATGTTTTATTTACGTCAAAAGGGTTGGGGGTAAGGGTAACTATGATTTTACTCCGGGTTTAGCCGAATTGGTATAAGCGGAGGAGCGAAATAGTTTTTAGCTGAAACTGTTTCTGAATTCGCTCGAAACCGGTACCCGAATTTTTTTCCGGTAAATATATAACTAAAAAATAATGTTAAGTACAAATGGAATGTGATAGAAGTCAAAGAATTGAGTCGTCGTGTGTTACGGCGGAATCCATTATAGTCTAACATTTGTTGTGAATTTTAACAAATATAACTTACCACTTGACATGGTAATTACATCGTTAGTCTCTAATACATAAAACATTGCACCGTTATTTATTTATATAGTGGTATGATTAAAAACTGTGTGAGAGAGAAAATGTGTGCGAGAGAAACGAGAGAGCATGAGAATGTAAGGTCAAGGCACGTAGGAACTAGAGGGCAATACATCGGCAAACGACTAGGAACTAACTACTCCGGTGGTAGACGTGATTCAACGATTTCGTTCATGTTTTTCAACTTCCAGAAGAGTGGGGTATGGGTAATCTTTGGATGATTTTCAAAAGATACGGTACTGTGTATGACATGTTCATGGCACAAAAGCGCCTTCGTAACGGAAAAAGATATGGTTTTGTGCGCTTCAAGTTTGTTCGCGATGTGGAGGGCTTACTGGGACAGCTCCAAAAAATCAAGATCGGAGAGGAGTGGCTACGAGTTTATGTGGCGTACGATAGGAGAAGCAACGGGTACGCTAGAAGTAATGATTGTGGTGGGGAAAGAGGTGTTAATGGGAATAATGAGAACAGAAATTATGAAATACATAAAAATGGTTGGTACAAGAACGATGGTAAGGTTTATAGTAACGGAAGATATGTTGACGTGGTAAACGGGAATAGTAAGACTACACCAACAAACAATACGGGTAACATCATGGGCATGGGGAGAACATTAGAGATAGCAGACAATGACATCAACAGGGAGATTCTTGTAAGAAGTGTAGTGGGGGAAGTGAAAGCTATGTGCTTCCTCTCGAAGTTGTCGGTGTTGTGCAAAGAACAAGGTCTCGAGCGCGCTGAAGTGAAGTTGTTAGGAGGTTTAGAGTTCATGGTGGTGTTGGATAGTGAAAAAACGGCGAGTAATGTTTTAAATGATAACAACCATGGCATTAGGAGATGGGTACATAAGTTAAGGAGAGGGGATGAATATGATCGGGTAGCAGGAAGGGTGACTTGGATAAACATTCTTGGCGTTCCGATATCCTATTGGGGCGAAAACACTTTCAGAAGAATCGCGGTAGTGCATGGTACGTTATTGGGGTTTCATAACTGTAGGCTAGAAGAAAGCAACTTATATGGGAGGGTGCAGATTCACACGTGTAGCAAAGGTTTAATCAGAGAGGAGCTATACGTAAGTGTTAGAGGAAAAAGGCATAAAGTTAATGTTGTAGAGGAAATAAGAGACATAGTAAATACGGGCATTATGGAGGTGGGCAATGGGTGAATGGAGGAGCAGGTAGAAGGGGATGGTAAAGACAATAAAGATGATAATGACATGCACATTGACGAGGAGGGGGAGGGTGATGAGGAGTCAAATAATGAAGAGGGGAACTCGAGTGATGATGATGGCGAGGGGAAATTCAAGGAGGTAGGGGATGGTTGTCATGAACATGCTGCAGATTCCGATGGACGAAATGGCGGAGAAGATGTAGAGTCGAGGTTTTCGGGAGAAGCAAAAGTAGGGAAGACTTTTGAGACTGATTGTGGCAATTACAAGGAAAAGGCGGCTGTGATTTCAAATATGGCGTCTGAGGATGGTACTGATAAAACGAATGATGGGACTGACGGGGACATCAATAACGAGGGTGCTTATATTAATGAGAAGTCACATGTTTCATGTAGTGGAATTAATGAATATTTGAGGGGGTCAACGTCAGGAATGGGAGAAAAGTTTAATGACTTAGATAGTGGGCCTGTAGAGGTTAATATTAACACTACAGGTTATGGATCCAATATTGGGCCAAGTGTGGAAAAAGTCAAAGAGAATGGGCGTGTTAGTATGGGTTACAACAAGAATATAGTGGGTCAGGAAAAGAATAGGGGGTCTCGTTACAGGGAGGGGGGAAATAAAGACGTAGGTGGAAATAAAAAAAAGTGCTTCAACAGACACAGATGGGGTATCCGCGGAGAAAGAATTGAATGTCGATTGGGGTAGGGATAATTCGGAGATTAGAAGAGGAAAACGTGAAGTCTCTCCATCAAGCTCAGTGGGAAGTTGTGACAACCGTGATTTTAGCAGATTAGTTTGACTAGTATTCTCTAATCATTTAAATTTGTGCGGTGTGAATTAAGTGTTTATGTGGGGTATATGTGTGAGATATGTATAATATAAGTATGATAAGTATGAATGTGGCACTAAATCCCTTTGCGTGTAAGGTTGTTGTTATGTTTTGAGGAGTATTGATTTTTGGTAAGTTCATTTTGAACGCCTTTGTGGTGTAGAAATGACTTGTGTAGTTTTGGCGTTTTGTGGTTTTGCGTAACAAGTCTTCGTTCAAAGTATTTGAGCGTTAGTAAGTTACGAGGAGATTGTTTTATGAGTTATATTTATAAAGAGTGTGAAATTCTATTTTTGGAAACCCAATTTGAGTCCAAATATGACTTTTAGGCCCAAGGATTATCCATAATTAATATATATACCAACCCAAACACCCCTTGAACGTTTTTTTTGAGATTGAGGTCGATCCAAGAGAGAAAAAGAGAAGAAAAAAATTAGGGTTTGTAATTTGGAAGCAATAATCAAGAATCAAGGTAAAATTCTTAAAACCTATGTTCAATTAATTGATTAATTATTGAAATTCATGTAATATTAAGTATGATGGATTTAGGGTTTGTAAGTTTCTGTAAATTAATTAATTAAAACATGTTGGGATCAATTAATGATTTTATTATGATGATTGGTTAAGAGAATTGAGCGTAAAACGCGTTAGTTAATGAGTTAGGGTTTTGGACAGAAACATAGTGCTGTAAAGATACGATGTTATTTAATAGATGGTGATGAGTTAGATCACGAATTTTGAATCTAAATTATAGTTCAGAGAAAGAGCTTTCCAAAAAGTCCGACCACGACTGATTTTGAGGTCGGGAAGTTAGTCTTTTGATTTTTACGAGATAAGGTGTCAAAGCTGTTAAACCGGGACAGAATTTGGGTAAAAGTTTGATGGTGAGTTGGTGGTGAAAAAGTGTTATTAGGGTTAGCCCTTCTGGGAAAGTTAAGTTTTAGGTTATCTTAGACTCCCACGAAAAGGATTCGCGATAAGAAGTTGTGGAAGTATGTTTATAAAATCAAAACTTTTTGGTGTGCGTTCAGATCCGAATTTGGATAGTTGACAAGTTTGATTTTCTTATGAGTATTTCTGTGTGTCGTTAGACCATGGGCTTCTGGGATTAGCTTGTATGCTTATGATAGACCATGGTGAATTTTTTTTGTGAGTTGTTAAGCTTTTATGGTCATTATTTTATGTGGGTGAATGTACCCCAAAATTCTGTGTTTTCTGAAATTGTAAGTTCAAGGGATTTAGTGAGCATTAATGGTTGTTGGTGTTTAGTATGGAGTCTAGGAGATCCATGGTGGGTCATATGAACCTTAGATATCCATCATATGAGTATTGCATGGGTTATAGCTTTTAGCTTGGCCATGTGTAATGTGAATTTATTTGTGTTATTTAGATTTGTGATTGTGATTTGTTGGAAGCTGCAAAGTTGAGGTGAGTTCATAGTCCCATACTTTTTACTTTGTTTTAAACTTGGGATGGGAATGATGCTTGTCTTAAATATTATGAGTTACTGTGATTATGTGTGTTTGAAAGCTTGGACTTATAATGTTATCGTATGTATGCTATATGTGATGGTTATTATGATGTGATGGTTATATGTTGTGATTATTGAGAATTATCAGGAATTATCAGGCATGCATATTAGAAATCAATTGAGAGGATGTTTTATCCTATTGCTCGCATATGCGACCTTATTGATGTCTATATATATATGTTGGAGCGGGGGACACGTTCCGTCCTATTGGTTGCCCTTATCTTGTGTGAATATTTGTTAGCTTATATGATAACTGTAATTGTATGTCCAGCTATATTTTATGGTCACAGTAAACTGGTTGCCTTGAGAGTGTATGTGTGTGTCGTAAACCTATGAATCTCACCAACACTATGTTGACGTTTTAAGCATCATTTTCAGGTGACCATTCTAAGGCAAAGATTGAGGGATGCAATTAGGGGAGACTTAGTTGCATTATGAAGACTTTATGTTATGTTTGAATTTGACAATATTTGGATTTGTTTGTGATGAGATTATGTTTTACTTTTGGTACTTTCATATCTATTGAAGATACCTTTGGATTATGTTTTATATTGTCTTAAATATTATGAGTTACTGTGATTATGTGTGTTTGAAAGCTTGGACTTATAATGTTATCGTATGTATGCTATATGTGATGGTTATTATGATGTGATGGTTATATGTTGTGATTATTGAGAATTATCAGGAATTATCAGGCATGCATATTAGAAATCAATTGAGAGGATGTTTTATCCTATTGCTCGCATATGCGACCTTATTGATGTCTATATACATATGTTGGAGCGGGGGACACGTTCCGTCCTATGGTCATAGTAAACTGGTTGCCTTGAGAGTGTATGTGTGTGTCGTAAACCTATGAATCTCACCAACATTATGTTGACGTTTTAAGCATCATTTTCAGGTGACCATTCTAAGGCAAAGATTGAGGGATGCAATTAGGGGAGACTTAGTTGCATTATGAAGACTTTATGTTATGTTTGAATTTGACAATATTTGGATTTGTTTGTGATGAGATTATGTTTTACTTTTGGTACTTTCATATCTATTGAAGATACCTTTGGATTATGTTTTAGTTGGTTTATTTTTGGGGTATTGTTACAACACTTCGTGTTTGTACATTGCTCTACTTATGTGCATTGTAGTATTTCTCTATCTAGACGCCATGTGTTGTGATGATATCCTTGAAGTTACACCCTCGTGTTTCCGCCTTGGCGAGGTGTGATAGATTGGTATTCAGAGCCAAGGTTATAGAGAATTAGGTGGTTTAACCTAGACTATAACCTAGGAGTCCCTCATATAGTTGCATTTAGGACCTATGTGTATGTATAGTATCTTACATGTCTATTTTCCTAATATATGAGATGTTTATTTGAGTTTTTGGACGTCGGATGTTTTTCGACATTTAGTTTTGTATATGTCATTGTTTTAGTATGGCACCTCCTGCACGTAGCAAGTTTCGTTGGACTACCGTTGTCGCTACGGGTTGCAAGAGAGTTGGTAGGATGAAGCGGGTCAACAGAAGGATCCTAGTTCCTGCTAGCATGCTTCCGTGTGCGATTGAAGAGAAGTTAACCTTAGAGAATGTGGATGGAAAGGAGATAGAAAGGTACGAGACGAGGGTAGCCGATAAGGAAGGCTTCACCACTAAGTACCCTGGAAAGTGTCCCCAATTCCTAGAAGTTGGGGGAGTGGTTTGGGCTAGACCCTGAGATGTGCATGCGCTTTGATTCGTCAAAACCAACTTATAGTATATATTATCTCCAAGGAGTTGCTAAGGAAATAAGCAAAACCCGAGGTCGTAGTCCGTGTGAAGGTGTGAATGGAAAAATGATAACCGGTTCGATAAAACGTGTAGTGAAAGTGAAATAAAGGTGAATATTGGGGGTTTTATACTACGATAATGGAATATCAAATAAAAACAAGTAAACAAACAAATAGAACAAGCAAATAAAACAAACAAATCCTAAAACGCAACCTAAATAAAAAAAAACAAACTTAACGTAATCTAAAAACGCACCTAAAAAGCAAATCTAAAGGAAAAGGCTACTAAAAATTCAAACTTACTTTCTAAAAGTTCTAAATACTCAAAAATAAATTTGGAAAAAGATTTATATATATATATATATATATATATATATATATATATATATATATATATATATATATATATATATATATATTTTGCTTTTCTTTTAATTATAATGATTTAAAAACTATTTTAAGCTAATTAAAATATATAAAATACTAAAGTTTTGAAGAAAAATCTAAAATTTTAAGAAAAAGATTTTAACTTATATTTTTAGATTTTTGATTAAGAAAAATGATAATGATTGAAGTAAAGGTAATAATAAAAGTAGTGGCAACTAAATAATTTAAAGCTAACTATAAAAGATAACAACTAAAAATAACCAACTAAATTATGCTAATCAAACAAATACGAAATATATGATAAAAAGATATACTTGTAAAGCAAATTATCAAGATCCTTAAGTGTGGTTTATTATTTCAATTAAGACTTTTAAATAACTATTTTCTCACAACAATTTTCACAAAGAGATATCTATATTTAGATCTAACCAATATATCTTTTAACTTTTATAAACAACACTTAATTCACTAAATAATCTACTAAACAAGTATATAAAAATCTACTCTCTAATCATAGCAAACAAACACATAGCATGTATTTTG
>LBNU01038506.1:184649-202168 GCA_014162995.1 Artemisia annua | reverse complement strand
AAATAAGCTCTGCACAAGCTTGAGAAAAAGGGTGTTTAACTGCACACTTATACAATTCACACAGAAAAAGCAAAAACAAAATGGCTATTGCAGCCCTACTAAATAAACTAGAAACTAACAAATAAGCATCCAACTAGCAAGTTCACTTGCTTGGCTTTCCAAAAAGCCAAGAAACAGATAATAAGTCCAAGTAATAAGCTCTAGAGAAGCTTATGAAACTTGCTAAAAAACTGTGGTGCAGGGCACCTCTTTGAAATTTAAGCTAAAAGACAGGTCTAAATAAGCACTAAGATAAGCAAATGAAAATTCAACAAAAATCACACATAAAGATAAGCAACCAAATATTCAAAATCCAAAAGCACTAGTCAAGAACTTAAATAACAAACCCTAGACAAAATTCTACTTTTTATTCAAAAACTACAGGCATGCAATTTTGACTTTTGTAAAAACTTAGAACTTTGACTTTTATGAAGTTTGATCTTGATTTAAGCACTGAATATGATGTAATAAGCTGTAATAAGACTAAATCAAACAAGTATAACAACTTTGTAACACAAAATCAAAGATTTAGCACATTACACATTACACAGATTCAACAAAATGGATTTGAAGGTGATTTTGACTTTTTTATGAAAAGACCTTGAACTAAATGACTTGTATGAACTTTATAACACTTAACAAACATGCAAAGACTACAAATAACAACAAAAGACCACAAGAACACAAATAAGACAGCAAAACCAAACACACTGCAATATTTTCCAAAATGGAATTTCAAAACAAATCAACACCTCTTTAACTATAGACTGATTTCACACATCAGTCAACCTAAGATAAACCAAATTAAGAACAAAAATCAAACTAAGAACACCAAGAACATGAAAATACAATTTTCACTATTTTCACAGTGAAAATGGAAAATTTAACAACTATGATTTTTAACAAACAAGACCTATATATTATGATTAAAACTTACTAAACAACAACAGATAAACAAGATTCAAGCACAAATTCAAAGATTAAAGCACAAGAACACAGATTTGCCAAAATCAAAGAAATAGCTTACAATTTGCTCTCCAGCTAATTTCTTCAAACAAGGACCAAGTTTTATCACCTATAGACCTTCCACAAGGTCACTAACCCAAGGGCAATCCATTATTTCCCCTGCTCCAGCTTGTCTTCATCTTGAACTCACAATTTTTATTTTTCAGTGTATTTTTGTGATTTTTTGGTATTTTTGCTTTTTGATACTAAACTGAGTTTTATGGTTTCTAAAAGCTTTTAGAAGCTTTCTAGGAGCTTATGTGAGCTTATTCAGTCCATGAAACAACAGTAACAACCACAATTCAAGGTTTTCACACTTGAAAGGGACAATATCAAAGCAATAAAGACAATGTAAAGTAAATACTGAAATTAAATGCTGAAAAGTAAATAAGAACAAGAGAAAATGATACTGAAATAACTTGGAATTGATAAAAACAGAGAATTTAAAGTTTTAACATTAAACGAAATACAATTAACTAAATTATGCTAGATATCTCTTTCTTCTCTTTCTTCTTCCTTATATAAGCTTCAATTGGGTCCCACTTGAGCCTCTGAACATATCCCACTTGAATCCTAGCCTTTGATTTGCTCCAATTTGATCCTAGCCGTTTGTTGATTTTGGCGGGAAAATTGGTTATTGACTTTTTAGTCAATAATCTCACCCAGCATTAATTGTGGCGTGTTTCTGAAGGTGTTATGATGGTTTTGGGTGGTGGAGATGGTGCAAGTGGGTGGAAGCAGGAGGTGGAGGTCTATGGTGGTGGTGGTGGCAGGGCTAGGTGGGAAAACGGGGTAGGGGTGAGTTTTTTTAAACGTTTATAATTTAAACGTGGGGTGGGCTTGTGGTTTGGGCCAGGTAAAAGAAAGAAAAGAAAAAGGGTTAAGTGGGCTTGGGGGGTTTATGGGTTTATAATTAAAAGGGTCCGTTTGGTTTTATTATTTCACAAGGACCATTTGTGTAATTCTTGCAATCTTCAAGGACCTGTTTTGCCATTATTCCAAAATTATCACAAGGACCATATTTGCCATATGTGAATAGTACAAGGACCAAAGTTGCAATTTTCCAAAATTTAAACCTTAGGGACCATTTATGTAATATTTGGATTTTTTAGGGACTAAACATGTAAATATCTAAAAGTTATCAAAAATGTTCCAAATTGTATTTTATGAATAGTATAAGGGTATTTTGTGATAAAATCCAAGTTTTGAATACCCAGGGACTATTTTTGCCATTTTTGAAACTTGAGGGACCTTTTCTGCCAATTGATGAAACTTTTATCCAGGGACTAGAAATGAATAATTTTGACTTCCCATGGACTAATATTGACTTTTCTTTCATTTTGAACCCTCAAGGACTAATTTTGCCAAAGTGTGAAACTTCAGGGGCCTATTTTGTCATTTTTCAAACTTGAGGGACCAAAGTTGTCATTTTGTGATTTTTGACTTTAAAGGGTTTCTTTTGACAACTTGTGAATTAAAAAGGACCTTTGATGATATTTTTCATGTTTTGAAATACCAGGGACTAGTTTTGCCATTTTGTGAAAGTTTAGGGACTGAAACTGTCAATTGTGCAAACTTGACTGTTTTTCATCAGTTTTCAATCCTTTTGTATCTGAAACACATAAAAACATGTTTTTGTGATATTTTATATATTTTAGGGTATTTCTGTGTGTTTTCAGATGTTTTGGCAGTCTAAATGTGATAAAAATGATGAGTATTTGCACACTCATCAAGCCCCGCAAGCTCTTGCAAGTCCTTACTTTCCCCCATGATCAAGGTCATAATTTGCTTCATATTTGACACAACAGTAGATGAATTCCAGCTTAAAAACCAGAATAAGAAAGAACAAATTCAGTTGAGCTGTAAAGTGTTCCACTAGACGACATTCTACTAAATCATAACCGCAAATAAAACTTTTGGAAAGGAAATAACGTTCTTGCTGCAAACAACCATTCCTGAAACTTGATTTGATCAGCTAGAACCTATGAAAGCTCATAAATGGTAATAAAGCAAACATTGACCTAAGATTGATTTTTTGCCACAAGAATCAAGCTTTTTTGCCATAGTCTCATGTGATAAAATTGGTTAAAATATAAAATAAAGATAACTTAGTTCGAACTAAGTCTCACCAATACATATACTGATCTACTCGCTAGAAGTAAATACTAGCTTGAAATTTTTCACACACAAGAATGTTTAGCAAATAACGAAACTTCCAGAAATTATAGAAAAAAATCTATTTTGGAAATAAATTCAAAGTATACCTAATTGCATAAGGTGATTCAGCTGCAATGACAGAAGTAAAAGGTGTTGCTCAAATATCTTTTGTACATTCACTAGTTTGCAGATTTTCTCGCGCTTCTGTTAACCATGAATGTGCCTGCAATATTATTGTTAGCTAATAATTAGTTAAACTACATATGTTTCACATTTTCCATAACATGTCTATATATTAAGTTTATCTAGACATTTTACATATCATATTTTGTTTTATATTACTTACCAAATCTCAACCATGAGTTGATCGTACTAAAAAAACCTATTTTTTTGTTAATGTATCATCAGTTTAGTGGCCAATGCTACACGAATCGAGATATATGAAAATTTCTTCACATGTGAAGGGTATTCGATATCATTTCTCCACATGTGAAGAGCATTCGATACAATTTATACTTACAATTTAATTGTTTCAGTTTCGTGGGGATATATGCAAATTTCTTCACATGTGGAGGGTATGCGACATTTCTTCACATGCGAAGAGCTTTCGATACAATCTACACTTACAGCAGCAGCATCCAACACAGCTTTTTGAGACGATATAATGAAGCAACCATAAAAAGTGCCAACTGAATCGCAATGTTGTGAACTGTTGTTTCCCTTTGGCTGCATAGAACCAAAAGGTAAGGTTCAAGTCTTATTAAAGAAATATAGGAAACCATATAAAAAATTTGAAGAAAAAAAAAACTATACTAAACCAGGTAGGCTATATTAGTTTCAACCGCCATAAGTTTCTCTTTATACATAATTAATATAGAAGACCTTGAATCTCGGGAGGTTTTAGTAAATGAGCTAAGCTAATAATGAGAGCCAATTAAAAACATTAACCTATCTTCACATGTGAAGAAAACTAACATTTTGGTGAACACCTAGTGTGCGTCCACAAATAATGAGAAAAAGACAAGAGTTCATATATCTCAGTTCGTGTAGCATCAAACCTATAGCCACAACAAATAACTTAGTTACAGTCAAAGATAACTAATTAAGATCAATCCTAACATTTACACTTAAGTTTTTGTCCAAAATTTAATTTTAGGATTCAGTTGATCTTAATAGATGTTAACCATTGCTCCTAGCTTCCTTGATAATCAATAACTCAAGTTTAAAAAGCATTATGAACATGTAAATGGAGTGCAGATTTTAGATGAATTTATCACCACAAGTAACTTATTGGTATTTTAAGCTGTTACCAACATAATAAGACAATAAGACAATAAGTTGCAATTCTCATATAAGACAATAAGTTGCAATTCTGATATCATTTGCCAAATATGAAACTTTTCGGGAAAAAGAGCTTTCCAGAATACATTTCTCTCTATCATATGGCATATTGGAAATCCGTATACTTCCTGTAAGTCTATAACCTACAAAGCTTTTATCAGTTATCGTCTACGGCACTCAATTATTCAGGACAGCGTGTATTCATAAATGTACCGCACGAAATTACCCAGATGATCCACATACAAAATAGTAATAACCACCCTACATGCAAGACAAAGCCTAGCCGTACCACTAACTAGGAATGATATACTAATACTTTATCTCAACATAAAACTAGTTGCATGTGCTAGGCATATTGTGATTGGGTCTGTAGGTTTCCATCAAACGTTAGACATGTGACAGATATATTGTAGCTGAATCCTCAATACGTTCAAGTGTTTTCATACCCAAGATGCGTCTAAAACCGCTAAATCATTCTTGGACCTAAGGCATGTGAGCTCATCAGCCAAATAAATATAAAACAGAGTAGACTGCCACCTTCTTTAACCTTTAAGAGGAACCATATGACAGAACTAATTGTTCAGGCACAAACTAAAAATGAGTAGAATAAAACCTGTTATTACATAATAGCATATTTGTTGTATACATGGTCCAACAGACTTATGTATAACCACTTAAACAAGAGCATAAAGTCGACAACAGTTGAAACCAATAGCATAAGCGAACAGAGTCAAAGAATAATCAAACATGACAGCATTAGAGAAGTAGAATGATAGTAAACATACCACTTTCATAAATAGTTACAGGGAAGTCCTTTTGTGAATGATTGATCAACGGATTCAACAGAACATACACAGGACTTTCATTGATATCCATCAACTGTTACAATATGCAAGTTACATGTTAACGCATAGAGACTATTTTACGTGACGTATCACAGTTATATACATACAACTAGAACATGTTCAAAAGCTCAAATGCCTCAGATACTATGTTACATTCTGAAGTTTAGACATAAACAAAAACACTTACAGCTTTGTGAATTTGCATATCTGACTCTTCTGCATCAGCTCCTGTTGAGTACCATCCAAGTACGTAGAAATTAGGAAACACTTTCTTATCTGTTCCACATTCAAAAACCCGATGTTAAGCAACACCAATGAGCTTAAATAAAATAACAGAAAACCTAATGATAACATAATTAAGTGTTAGCATCTGCCTTAGTGGGTGTTTGGGTAAGATTATGTGTTTCTGAGAAGCCCCATTCACAAGGGAAAAAAACATAAAGATTTTAGAATAAGCTTACCAAACACCTTTAAAGTGCTTAGTAGCTTTCCCACAATATAGCAAGCTAATACGAACCTCTAATAAGGCTACCCAAACACCACCTTAATGTGAATGCAAAACCTCAAACTCATCTGCCTTACAGAAACAATAACCCTAACACTAACACAATGAAACTTCACCCCAATTTGGTAATAGATACATAAACCCTAACAATATCAACATAATCAGGTGTTAGCTTAATGTGAACACAGAACAATCAAAATTCAGTTGTTAATATAAACCTCACCATTAACGTAACAAAGAGTTGACTAACCACAAAACCAAAACTCTAGGCTTAACATTAGCTTAATAAGAGTAAAGGGGTAAGGTTTTTCCTTGTTCAGGTTCCCCGGGGAGTGCAAGTCTAAGACTTAGATGTATGCGACCTAACCAAGGTATCCCCGAGACCGTTTTCAGCACTTTCCTCAGGTTTGAACCTAAGACCTCTTGTGTGGACATCAGGTTGAATAAGAAAGGTACTCTGTAAATTGTAATTGATAAGCTCGCATACAAAATAGGTTATTTTCCTTTTCGTGTTCCTGAAGACCAAAAGAAATTCAACACAATATAAAGCGAAACGCAGGCAGAACCACTACAAGATGCCTTTACCCACCTCCTTCAGAAACAAAAGTTACAAACCCCTACATAAAGAGTAAAGCTGTCTTCATTTTGGCTTTTCACATAGTAATGAAGGAAGCTCAAGAAAATACAAAAGGTGGCACTTTCGAACCATTAACTTGAGAATTGGTCTACTTTGGTAGTTTGGTTGTGTTTCATCTAAAGTGGGTCAGGTATTCAAAGTAAATATAGCTAAAAAAGAGAATGGGTTGAACATTTGGACAGTCCGCCAATGTCAATTTCTAATGCTTACAAACCCTCCTTACAAAGATTGTATTAGTAATTTATAATTATTACTAAAGCACTAAACACAGAGTTACTTCATGATGCGGAAAGAAAAACTATTGACCTAATTTAATATTCAGCCAAGCATTCCACATGGTTTAGGCCAGTGTATGGATATAACAGATAGCTTTGATTATTTGAAATTATCTTTACAGAAGATGGCATCTTTACAACCAGAGCCTCTTCAGAGCAAGGAATGCAAAATGCTCATGTTATATGACTATATAATTACTCACTGGATTCACTCATGCATACAAACAATTCCATTCTCCAAATTCCTTTAAGATAAGCTAACATGTAATAGACTATGCACCAAGAAAGCTACAAATAAAACACATACCAACTGAAAAAAGTGAGTTAACGGATACAAACATGTTGCTCACAGATCAACTTGCCAGTAACCGAAATACCATAAGTCATAACTATACGTGACTTAGCATACACCACTCATTTTACCCCCATTGCATGAATTTTTTTTTATCTATTATGCTAAGATTGTCCATAAAAATTTGACCAAAAAACAAAGAAAGACAAATGAAAGCGAAATGATTGTGACCTTTACGCCAAGAAAACTAATTACACCAAAAAATAAACTACATTGAATATTTTGTATTAAAGTTTGAAACTTGCCTAATAAGTTCACGAAGGAACACTTCTTTGTTGCTGTATAGACTGTTAACAATGAGGTCCATAAGCCGACTTACCTGCACGAGAACACAAAACATCATAAAATTCAACACAATAGTGGTAAACTAACACACCCTGTATACTATTTTAACGACTAAATTCCATATATCCATATTCAGACCTCTGCTTGATACTCATATTTCTCCACAGGTACATCGGGTGTATCAAAATCAAAAGCAGTGGACTCATACCGCCTCCCAGAAGGAATCATGGACCCCAATTTCATTGGCTTAGCCGAAGCTGGCCAGTGCATGTACCAGTCAAAACTGAATACCATCTATTGGAGCTGGTGCTTCAGCCCGTTTCATAAAATGAAAGAAATACAGAACACCCATTGAATGTGGAATTACAACAACCTTTTCACCGCTTGTATAACACCCCCATTTTCAGAACGCAGCGGAATACAACATGGGGTGTTATTTATTAGTCACATAGTACAAGCATAGTAAACAACTTTAAAACAAAGTCGTTTTTAACAATTCACATTCGATAATTTATCAGAGTTGAGGTCCCAAAAGTTTAACATAAGTTTAAAAATACATAAATTTCAAAGTTCTAGTCATCGAATGAAATTTTAATTAAACATGAGCCATCAAATATATATCCATTTCTTTGCGCCGCCCATCCAAGCTTAAGCCACTTACGGACCTGAGAAAATACATGCTAAAAAGTTAACACAAAGGTTGAGTGAATCCATAGAGTTTAATAAGTAATAAGTTGAATACAAGCATTATACAGTTTAGAATAAGATGGGCTACGTTGTTATCCGCCCATAATTAAGTTGACATGTAACAAATACAAGTCGGGAAATAATAAGATATAAAGCATTGAGCTCATGAAACCGAACCTTGACCTAAATTTAATAATTGCCCCGGTAGGGTAAGATTTGCCATTTACCACATATTTCTCAATATTATGTGACCGTTGAAAGATGGGCGCTACCCATTCGGCTAGGATGGTCAATGCCCAATATGCATATTCATAATACTAGCGTTTCCAACGAAATTAACGGTTCATGATGGGGACTTAATTGGCAAGAAATACTCAATGTAAGATGTCTATAATTCATATAATCGGATCCAGCATACCAAAAACTACTTGTATTCCGTTTGTAAAACTAGCATGTATCCCCCTCGCGAGGTTTATAAAACATTTAAATAAGTAAAGGCGAGGCTATGAACTCACCCGGATAAAGGAAATAGCACGGAACAAGCAAGTGGAGAAAATAATAACGCGAGCTCTACAATGAACCTAAATAGACATATGCTTGTCTTAGGTTTTTGAAAATAAATATTGATGTATTTTTGTTGTATATAAATCATGATCTTACTTAGGCTTGGTACAATATTCCTATACTTGTTTATATGTCCAAATATGTAGTAGTTATAGGTCCAATATTACAAGTTATAAAACATTTTTATACCTTTTTATACTTAGTGCTGATGAAAATTTTATTAACTTGTACATGTTTACAATTTCGCCATTTGCAAACCGTAAGTCCAAAAATTAAGTTCCTTATATCCCCGGAAAGGTATTAACCTGTACTAACAAATTTTGTGGGTCTCACTAAGCTAAAAATTACACAACATCAGTAAAACTATCAATTTACCCAATATATTCAATCCATCAGCTTTCAAAATTACAACAGTCCCACAAAAGTTGTGATAACTAGAGTTCTACAAGTCCAATTAATTCCCCGTTTG
Source organism: Artemisia annua (assembly GCA_014162995.1). NCBI lineage: Eukaryota > Viridiplantae > Streptophyta > Magnoliopsida > Asterales > Asteraceae > Artemisia > Artemisia annua. Next base: position 193,007 of record LBNU01038506.1, on the reverse strand, counting down.
CGGCCAAGTTTAATTTAAGATGTTACCTACATTTCATAAAACTGGGCCAAGTAGTGAAAATGAGCATATCACTGAGATTTTTACCATTTAAATCTGCAACTCAGAATCTGGCATGTTTCACGAAAATATTTCTAGTTTAATCATCGTAATGAGTTATTCGATGAAATACCCGTCAAAATGACCACAAGACATAGGGCTACAACTGAATATTTTTAGTTTAGGTCCAATATTTACTGATTAGTGCAGTTAATTCCATTTTTACCCCTGAGTACAAAACTGTTTTGCATGACTAATCCTTTAGGGTTTTTAGTGTTTCCTAACTATGTACCAAGCCTAACCAACATTGATAACTCGTTATAATTACAAATACATCAAATAATATTACAATATACAGGAAGAATAAAATTAAATGAAAAGGGAGTGATTGGTTTCCTTACAAAATGAAGAACAAGAAATTAATATACAGAACCAAGAACAACTAATTATATTAACCAACAACACTTGCAACCTTTTCTTTTACACCCAATCAACCCAATCTTTGACCACCAAAATCCTTTGAAACTTGAAATCAAGCCTCCTTGACACTTTATTAAACCACTTATATAAACCTGTTAGAACTCTAATATACCGAAGATATGATTGAGATTTATTGTTGTTTGAGGTAATAAACAAAGAACAAGAACAGGGCTTCAAGATCTTTAATCTATGATTCAATAATTTAGTAAAATTTTGGATGAAATGGGTGTTTTAGATCTGTTTTGGTCGTTTGGTGGTGGAAAGATGGAGAGAAAAAGATGGTGGTTTTGCATGTACAAATGAAGAGAAATGGTTTTATGTAAGTGTTTTTATTATAGTGCGATATTAGGTGTCGAATATGTACATGTAAAGTGTGTTATCAATTAATGCCACTGGTCTTGTTGTTGTTTGGAGCCAGCCACATCAAGAGGAGGGGAAGTGGATGATGTGTTGATTGGATTAATTTGGTTATTAGTTGTGTTTGTGATAGTGTATCTTGCTCCCGTAATTAAACGTGGATTTTTAAGACGCTAACGTAATTGACCGGGTAGAAATAATTTCAAAACTTCTGAAAATATTAAAACTTGATATCATAACCTATTTTTAGTAATTTAGATGAGTGGTGAGTTTATCGGAAGGTTTAAACATAGTGAAAACCGAAACCGTGAGTTGAAAACGCGTTTGGTGACACCGGTTCTTGATAAAAGTGACGTTAACTATAAAAATGAAACATCAAGTATAAAACTCACTTGTAAATATGAAAATAGGTTAAAATGCATAAAATATGTAAGATTATCATAGTCTAGGATTGGTTCACGTTGTTAAAACCATAAAACGTAAATTTAAATCGCGTAAGACGTAAAAGGTGCAAGGTTTGCGTAAAATTAGAAAAAGTAAGTTATGACTTTTAATATAAGATTGTATGGAACCAAAAGTGCATAGAAAGTGTAGATTGGACATAGTTTAGTCGCGGTTGAATGAATTGAACGTGTCATGACATACGTGGATAACTTCCGACGAAGTTAATTATTTAAAAATAGAATAGTTAAATAATAAAATATTAAAATTAATGACATGAAATTTGAAATGTCACAACTTGTAGCTACCATGAGTTCTATAATAAAAAAACTGCAATAAAAAAATAGTTTGCAATATCAATTCCATCAAAATCAGGTTTTTATTTACAATTTTACTAGTGCTTAGTACTCAAGAGGTCTAAACAGGTTACCTAGCAAAAACTTAACCAAGTACCTGAGTCTCCTCACACGGTCACAATTTGGCTTTGGTATAGAACGTGATCTAATTATCATACCCAGCATGTATACACAACTCAAAATTTTCCATATAAAAGCCAAAATAAGTGATTTTCTAGATATAGGTAGGAACATATGCTTACATCTTAAACATCAGGTGGGAATACATTATATTACCCAACTCGTAGTATCTGTTGGCAAGAGCATTTCAGTTTTTTATGGATTAAGATCAAACGACCGCTTATGCTTATTCTATTGTTGTTCATTAAAGATAAACTAACTACTTTGTAGCTTCTAATCATTTAACACGCCAGACACACAAAGCCTCATTATAATCCTAAGATGAACACTCAAGCATCTACTTCTCATAAACTTAACAGTTTAAACCGTCTACAAATTTAGACTTTACCAACTTACTTAGCCAGGATTAACCATTGCTTTTAATACCTTATTTAAAGCCACCGACACGAATCTGAGTTATAAGAAAATTTCTTCACATGTGAGGGTATTCGATACCTACTTTTTTTCACATGTGAGGGTATTCGATACCTAATTTCCTCACATGTGAAAGTATTCGATACCTAATTTCTTCACATGTGAAGATATTCAATACCTAATTTCCTCACATGTGAAGGTATTCGATACCTAATTTCTTCACATGTGAAGATATTCGATACCTAATTTACTCACATGTGAAAGTATTCGATACCTAATTTCTTCACATGTGAAGGTATTCGATACCTAATTTCTTCACATGTGAAGATATTCAATACCTAATTTCCTCACATGTGAAGGTATTCGATACCTAATTTCTTCACATGTGACGCAATAACTAAGTAAGGCATTTTGTCGAACACTTGGTCTACACATGCAATCCACAACATAGTTATGCATTTTGTCAAACACTTAGTCTACGCATACAATCAATCAATCAATTACATAGAGCATCATATAACATCTTGACATGTGACGCAATAGATACGAAGTACAAACACATATTTATTACTACAAACAGTAAAAACATTCATTAGTTGAAAATAATTACCAATATTAGCATTAAAATCTACAGAACACTGTTTCAAAATGATTAAAAGACTGAATCATCTTAAGAAAATTGTTAAAAAGTTGAAATTTATATCCAATTGAATCGGAAAACAATCAATTAAAAAGTCAACCCCACAGTCAACGCCGGAGATTGTTGACGGCGAAGAGATGACGGAGATGACAGTTAATAACCGGCGAGATGAAGCAGATGTGTGATTAAAAAATGTGGAGATGAAGAAGATGTGTGGTAAGTGTGTGTGTGTGTGTTTAAGAGTGCGTTTGGTTTACCGAGAGAGAAAAAGAGAGATTTTTTGGTGAGGTGGAAAGCAAATGAGAATAATACACTCAGACCCCTCTAATTTTTGGCTGAAAATCACAAAATTGCCATTCCGCCCAAATTGATATTAAGATGAGATTCACTTGATCTAACGGTCCAGATCTCTTCTCGCGTTCTTACGTAAATTTGATTTCTCATTTGAACGCTCCACTATATATAAATCTATATATATAATAAACAAAGCTTTTTTTGAAAACTTGACATGTCATTAAAGCCATGTTGGCATCTTTGCCACGTCAGTAAAGCCATGTCAACTATTCTAGCTGTAAAATGTCAAATGAAGCACAAGCATACGAGATGTGTTTTTGTACTCCTTCAATTTCATTTAATGCATGCATTCCTTTATTTTCTCAATTCTATTTGATGATACAATTGACATGAACAAACGTTATATCAACTCAAATCATTTCCATGTATATCATCAACTTTGAATTTCAAAATGCTCGACCGGCTCCTCATTCTCAAAATTTTGTGTAAACCTGAAATGGTGGCTTATTTTGGCTCTTTTACAACCCATGACTTATTTATTCTGACTCTCTACTTCCATTTCTACAAATAACTTTGTATTAACAATCTTTTGATAGAGTGCAGGTATATGTGGGAAAAATGGTGCTTGGTGAATGCTTATAGATGTTGATCAAATGCCTCACTAAAATATCTATCAAAAGGTATCCTTTCTGTAACCAATTTTGAATCATGCCTTCTTTTTGAAAAATAAAGTTTTAATGACTAACCCCTCTGTAAGTGTTAAAACATCTAGCCCTCTGTATTTTCTTTCAAAGTATGTACAATTTTAATTTTTGAAAATGTTTGTTCATTGCTAATTATCATAATAAGATACAAATTGTATCAGTTTCTTGATGGGCTTTACTCAAAGTCCTTCCTTGATCATATATATCTTTGTTGACATAACTCGAACTTAAAATTTGTGTAAACTTTACTTAATAACTGAAACATAAAGATGTGCAAGTGTGCAGCCTTTTTTATGCTAAACTTCACTACTTCAGTACCTAACATGTTCAATTTAAGATTTTTTTTTTTTTTTTTTTTTGGTTAATTATGGGAAGCGTTTGATAAGTGAACAATCGTTTTATAGAGAACTACATAAGTTTAGTGTTGGCAAGTCTTCAATGTAACAATTTTCTATGAATTTATTACCACAGATTGAGATCATTCCCTATGATCTAAGCAAGCCTGTAAAATGTTGATTCATACTTGAGCTTATGTACGTATAAGTTGCTATTAATTGTATCAGGTAATGTTTGGTACAATAGGTTGTGATTAAGGTGATGTTTTGGTATTGTAATTTGTAAGGTATACATTGTGTATAACATCGACATGTATATGGATATACTAATGCGTTTGGTTTTATGACCAGGCCATTTATTGCAATTATTAGAGCTGGATTGCAAGAATGAGTTATATTTAATGATGCTTTATCTGGTCATGAGGTTAGCAAATCCATTTCCTTGAAAGGAAATAAAGGGTGTACTTTGTTTTACATGCTACAAAGCTGCCAAGTCTATTCATCATTGTCTTAATTGGAGAAACAAAGTGTGCTTTCATTGTATTACTCGAAGAACAGTTGGACAACATTAAAGCAAATGTAGTTCAAAGGAAGCCATTTAATTTAAGTTCAAAGATAGGTCAAATGTTTCTTTTATCCGATAAGTTATTGTACATAGCGGATCATGAGTTCTTCATTTGTAATGGTTGTTTTATTTTGGATTACTTTGAGAATGTGAAGAATTAAATATAAGAACTTACTTATGAATATACGTTTTTACTCGCACCAGAAAAAATTAGTCCAATCTACACACTTTTTCTTCACACTTTTCAAAAGTGTGTAAAATTTTATTACTTTACTAACAATTAATAATTTATAAAAATTGTTATGTTAATAAGTGTGAAAAAAATTGTAAAATAACAGATTTTTCAAACTTATAGTTGTGTCAATAAAAAGTTTACACTTTTAAGTATGAAGAAATCTAAGAAATGTCACATTTATAGGTGTGAAGGATATTTATAACACCCAAATTCTCCACACTAAAAGTATGGATAAATCTTATAATTTTTCACACTTAAAAGTGCAATTTTTTTTACACAAATATAAGTGTGAAAAATCTATTGTTTTACAATTTTTTTTCGACACTTATAAATGTAATCAATTTTTATACATCATTAAGTGTTAATAATATAATAAAATTTTGCACACTTTTAAAAAGCGTGAAAATAAAAGTGTGTAGAATGAACTATTTTTTTATAGTGTCATTTCTTATGTTACATATTTTTACAAGCAACTTTTTATTAGCCACACGTGTTTTATCACGGGTCTATAGGCTAGTGTGTGTGTATATATATATATATCTATATATATATATATATATATATATATATATATATATATATATATATATATATATATATATATATATATATATATATATATATATATATATATATATATATATATATATATATATATATATATATACACATATACATATACATATAAATTCGGTTTTCGGTTCAGATAGCCAAAATCATATCCAAACCGAAAACCGAATTTTTAGTTCGGTTCGGTTTTGACAAATTCGGTTCGGTTAAAATTCGATTCGGGTTTTTCTCGGTTCGGTTCGGTTCAGTTTTCGGTTTAATCGGTTTATTACCCCAACCATGAACACCCCTAGTTATTACTAAATAACATTTACCATCCAGAGTTTACGGTTCATCTACATTAATCTTTAAAAAAGCATCAAAACACTTTATAATATATAACAAGTAGCCCGGAGCCCGCCGCGTTGCGATGGGACATTTCTGTGAAACCGTTCTTTAGTTATTTCGAATCTCATATTCGAGTTGTCACTGGTATTAGTTTACGTATGCGTATTAACTACGCTATCGGAATTTGCGCAGATTTTTTTTCGGGTATTATGCTGGAAGTAGCATAGGTGTACAGTTACCTTGCATGCTGTAACAAACCGGAATTTTCCAGACTAATTTTAATAATAAATATTTATTTATTATAGCTAATTTGGGCATTTCTGTGCATAAATTGATATTTTTGAGCATTTCTGAGCATTTCGGGTATCTGTAACGCGTACTGTAGCTTACATTCATCATTTAAAATAGTCTATTTTTGTCAGTAAACATAAATTAATCCATTTCGGATGGTTACTGACAAGTTTCTTAATTTACTGAGAAGTTTCTCACATTTTCTGAAAAACAACGCCGCACGCGAACCGACACCACAGTACCTATGGTAAAAGTCAAGTAAATATATTTTTGAGTCAGTAATGACATTTTATTATATTTCTGACAAAAACGTGGCTAAAAACTTTATTTTACGTGTACGTGTCCAAAAACGTCAAACCGGGACATTTCAGGTACATTTAACGAGGGACAAAAAACTTATTTGATCCCCCTTGGATACCCCTAAAACCGGCCACCTATCACCTCCCAACTATTAAACACATGCAATTTACCTTATTAACCATGAAACATGCTATTAACCAAATCTATTACCCTATATACTTTTAACTTGTTCATTTTAACATATCTAGATCAAATTCTCATCTACTTCTTCTTCCTAACTCTCTCTAGCCGAAATATATACATAAATTCAAGATCCACAATTAATTATTGAAGTTCAAGTTAATTGGGTATTAAAATTCAAGAGTTTTGGGTTAATCGGAACGTGATTTGGGTAAATTTGAAGCAAATTGGGTCTCCTTTGGTCTTGCCTAGCCACGTACAAACATAATATTTGTAAGGTTTCATCAAAAATTTTCTAATCTTGTTCATATCATGTTCTTGTGATGTATAATGGTGTTACCAAGTGCTAAATGTATATATTTTGCTAAATTGAAAAAGATATAAATTGATGTGTGCATACATGTAGCTCGATATGAAGTTTTCATAGTCATTAGAATATTTCTTGCTTGTGTGGTAAATCTTGTTGCTTGTGGTACTAATTTGGTGATACAAATATAATTGGTGTTAATTACGCGAGTTTAAGACGAAATATACACTTATGTATATATATATGTAAATCGGCTTATATAAAAATTATGAAATTATTGGGGTTTTGAAAAACATAAAATTTTGGCTCAAGCGGTGAAATGGTGGAAATTTATGCTTGAAAGGTTATAATTAAGCATATACCGAATTAACCGTAACTAATTATAATTAATTAGTAAAAATGCAATTTTTGGTGAAAATAAACATTTTTGGTCGAAACTTGTTATTTTGGGTCGAATGGATTGAGATTTGACCAAGGTTGACTTTTGAGATTAAGTACATAATTACAAATGTTAATTACGTTTAATTATAAAAAGTTACGTAATTATAAACACTAAATTAATTTTTGGGCCAAGTAGAGATTTTGAGCCCAATAGGCTTTCGGTGGCAGTTGGGCCGAGCCCAACAACAAGTTTTCCAACTTTGACTTTTGACCAAAAATTGTTATCGGGCGTATAAAATTAATTTGGACTTATAACGATATATATATATATATATATATATATATATATATATATATATATATATATATATATATATATATATATATATATATATATATATATATATATATATATATATATATATATATATATATCGTAACTTAAACCGGATTAAATGGTTTCGGGCTAATTTTTTGGCTAGCGGACCCAATAGTGAAATTTCGGCCCAGTAAACACTTCGGATGACGAAAATGAGTTTTTACATATAATTGAACTTGCAATGGTTATTTTTGTAACGTAGAACGAATTATAACGATAACTATATTAATAGTGAATAATATAGTTATTACGTACTAAAGTTTACAAATAAAGTGGCAAGTGGTTTAGTTGAGAAAATGCAACATTTGAGGAAAATGGAAACGTTGAATAAACGAATGGGTCATGCCCAAAATTTTCTAAAAACTATAACACTTAGAGTATTTTGCTAAAATACTTCCATTTATATAGTTTTTCTAAATACAATGTATTTATTTTAAGTACTAATATTTAAATATATTATAAATAATAAAAATTATTTATAATATAATATTTCCTCACAAACTTATTGTTATAAGGATTTCTCAAGTATATTTAATTAATTATAAACTTAATTAATTAAATACATAATTACTATTATTACACTTAATATATATATGTGCTATATGTATATATATCACTTACGTATTACAATGAAGAATATAATACA
>LBNU01038506.1:169652-184356 GCA_014162995.1 Artemisia annua | reverse complement strand
GAGCCATCACCAAAAGTCTTTCTAATAAACTACTTTTGAGATGTACGTACCACACAACAAGCAAGAAATACGCGAGCACATGGTCACACATAAAACCTTTTTCAAAGGAGAGCCACAACATTTAAAACGCGAAAACTAAGACGCTTGTCTTTTGAAAACTCTTTTACTGTACGAGACGTATTCTGAAATAACTATATACATATTAGGTTGTGCCGATCTCGTACCGTTGTGCCTATATCTCTTGATACCGTTGTGATTTGCTCTAGATGCCAGTTGTGTCAGTTGTGATATTTTGCGTTGCTTCATATTGAGGTGAGTTCATACCCCCTGTTTTACTCGTTTTACAACTGTTTTGGGGGAGGATACATGCTCGTTTTACTAAATCCAGTATTTGCATTACTTAAACATTGAATTGTTTACTCGAAAACTTTATGTGCTTGCTAAATTACTTGTTCAGTTATTCAACCGCATGACTTGATTTATCGTTACAAACTGGATTATTTTACTATGGACACAAGTGCTTGAACTGTATACGTGAGTTTATAGCCCCAATTTTCTTATAAATGCTATTTTATAAACCTTGGGGTGAGAAACATGCAAAACTGTTTTCATGGACCAAAACTGAACTTGTTTTTACACACTGGTATGCGGAAACCTAAGTTTGCTTGAATCCCACTTTGCCCACTATCAACACTGTCAATTCCTGCTGGGAAACGCNGAACTGTATACGTGAGTTTATAGCCCCAATTTTCTTATAAATGCTATTTTATAAACCTTGGGGTGAGAAACATGCAAAACTGTTTTCATGGACCAAAACTGAACTTGTTTTTACACACTGGTATGCGGAAACCTAAGTTTGCTTGAATCCCACTTTGCCCACTATCAACACTGTCAATTCCTGCTGGGAAACGCGTATGTTATAAATAGATCTATTGAGGGTGACTCCTCCGTTCGGTTGGCCATATATTGGGCCAATGCGGACGTATACCATGACGACCTCTTTGCCGAGTGACCGGGGATTATCACTCGCGGGCACCTTTATTGTACTTATGCTTTTGGCATACTTTTGTCTAGTTCGGTTGTTGAGCTTAGTGTTGCATACGGAATTAGTGTGTGCTTGCTGATTTATTTGCTATGGTCCACTTGTGCTGATTTACTGTATAAACTGAACTTGACTGATTTTCTCCTGTCACTGCAAGTGAAGCGGAGATCACTAGAACTGAATTTGATTTGTATGTGAACGATTTTTCACACGCGAAAACCTTGTGGTCCACATTTCTTTTACACTGAATTGCTATTTACATAAACTTATGAACTCACCAACCTCGTGTTGACATTTTAGCATGTATTTTCAGGTTTAAGGCGATAGCCTACATGTGTAGGCTTTTGGCATGGCATGGTGTAGCAAACCGGAATTTTCCATAAAAAATGTCAATTTATTATTTCCTAACAATTTAATTAAGCATTCNCAAATTTTCAACAAAGAACCAAAACCTATCCCTATCGATGAAGTTCGTAGAAACTCGCAAAAAGGAAATAAATTCACGTGGGGAATGTAAAGATGAATTCTCGTGCGTATATACCCATTTCTTTTTGAACGTAATGGGTAACTTGAATTGAATCGCGTGGACGCAATTCCGTTTAAGGAGGTGTGACTGTAGCAAACCGGAATTTTCCATAAAAAAATGTCAATTTATTATTTCCTAACTATTTAATTAAGCATTCGTGAGCGTACATAACTGTTTTGGGAAGCTAACCCGCACACTGTAGCTTACAGTCATCACTGAAAAAGTCTATTTTTGTCAGTAAACATAAATTTATCCGTCTCGGATAGTTACTGACAAGTTTCGTTAATTACTAAGAGCTTTCTCACATTTTTCTGAAAAACGACGCCGCACGCGTACCGACACCCAGTTAATTATGGCAAAAGTCAAATAAATATTCTTATGAATCCGAAATAATATTTGTATATCACTTTTATGAAAACACGCTCAAAACTGTATATTATACGTTTTCCTAAAAACATCAAAACGGGACACCGTGACACACATTTAAGCTCAAACGGGTCACAAAATATATAACGAAAAATCAAAATAATTTTTGTCTTATCCTCTACGCTTTTCCGCCCAATAACAACTCATAGTATCACATGTTTATGTCAAAAATTGTGAAAAGCTACTTTGCACCTTATTAACTAGTTAATAACAATCAACGGGATTACACACTTATATCCACTAGTCTATTTGGGCCAATGCATCATTTTTTTTCCTGCATATAACCGAGCAAACAAACACAACTCACATGTCTATCTTGATAATATGATTAAAGTATCTTTACTTCCTATTATATGGATATTAGCATCTATTGGGTTCACAAGCTTTTACACACTAGTTCCATGGGCCAACAAATATCTCCTTTTTGGTCTTCCCTGCCTATAACTAATCGAGCAACCACACATTTGCTTCACATTCCCTTCAAAATTTACAAAGAAATCACAAGCATAGTTCAAAGTTGGGTTGAGCTTTGGAGTGTTTTGGGTAAATTCTTGGAAGCAAAAATTGGGTCTTGATAATATTGGGTAATTTTGAAACTAGCTTTGGAGTTATTGGGTTATTAAGCTTTGGGTTGAAATCTTTGCACGTGGTTTACATTCCATTCGCAGCACATACTCATTCGACTCACTGTTAAGGTTTGACACTCTCATTTTGTATTCCTTGGCTTTCTTAAAATTTCAATTTGTCATGCATGATATTACATATGATTATGTTAATATGTACAAATTTATGAAAAATAGAAAATGTGTTTTTATATATACACTTCTCGACATGCACATGTACACATGAGTAGAGATTGTGTGTTTTTATTTTATTTTATTTTATTTTTATTTATTTATTTTTTTTTGCTTGTGTGGTGGTATATACTCTAATTTGACTCTAACAAACACAATAAAAAATAATCTATGGATTATTCTCAAAACAGTCGACACACATGAAGCTTTGTGAATTTATATTTTCTTTTGGTTATGTTATAATTGCTCATGTATTTTCAAAGGGTCTAAAATATCAAATATAGTGAATTGCTTGAACTTGGTTTTGGGTTGCCTTCGTTGTTTTTGGTCAACAGCCACCACCCAAGCAGTGGGTGTTATATATATTTTTTTAAGTTATCTTTGCTCACCTCTTGAGAGATTAACACATGTAATATGTTGGTTGTATTTGTTTTGAGTCGAAACCCACTGTGGTCGAACCACAGTGGTGTGCTTTTAGTTCGGAAGTTGTTTATTTGGCCTAAACTTTAAACTCGTCAACAGAGGTAAATATGGCATTTTGGGGTGCATTTTGTCGAAGATCACACAAGTCACAGTGGGTGACTTGTGTGTTGCTATCTCATTTTCTTTCAAAAACCAACTTGTCAATATAGCTATACATGTTGCAAAATTAATAAACTTAATATGTCTCAGTCAAAAAATGAAACAAGAAATGGATATCTTAGCGCCACAGTTTTGTATGTCGTGTGAGTGAATGGGCTAAAAAGCCCAATGGCTTGTTTAGAGTAGTTTATTTAATTTGGAACTTGACTCGCGGCTTATTTGAAACTTAAGAAAAATGCTTATTTCGAAACTGATAACTATGAACATGTCACGCCCAATTTTTCGTTAAATTCCCATACTTAGTATATTTTACCAAAAACCTACTAAATAACGAAAGTTAGATTTTATAAAATTAATAATAATCGAAATATCATAATATTTTTCTAACTTATTATCCACTAACTTAATATATATATACCATACAATAAACATTTATGATATTACTTAACGTAAGTATTTATTATTTTACCAATGACATATAATTTTCACAAACATTTTACTTGTGAATACTTTTCGTACTTAGTCGTCCGAGTACTTCTAAAATGGAGACTTATTTACCGTGAATACTTTTATATACTATTATACTTGTACACCTTTCCAATAGCCAATACTTGCAAACATCTTGAATTTTATCTAAGCATAAACTCCGCCACGCAAGCAACATTAAACACAACCACTTGAGAACAGTTAAACTTATTTAAACACTTTGAGTCATGAACGAAACTGTAAACTAAGACTTGCCATACTAATTTAGGTCGCGTGTCGGTGCCGCATACTATCACTACTTGATTCTTTTCACTATCAGACTGCTAATTGCTGAGGTGAGTTCATAACCCCTATTTTTAATTGTTTTATAACTGTTTTAGGGGGGAATACATGCTCGTTTTAAATCAAACTCAATACTTGTTTATGATTAAACACAATACTTGTTCCTACTTGAAAGCATGATTTATTTACTTATTGCACATTGAATTACCTTATTTTGGACACAAGTTTAAATCATATATGTGACTTATAGCCCCACTCTTTACTTATACTTGTTTACAAACTATGGGGTAAGAAGCATGCAAAATGTTTCATTTATATCAGTGGTTACCTTTTTCTGTAGCAGGAGTTCTNAAACATGTATGCTTCCGCTAAACCAGATTTTGGGGGTGTTACAGATTGGTATCAGAGCCTTGGTTATAGAGAACTGGGTATTTTTAAAACCTAGACTATAACTACTTTTACAAAAACTTAACCCTATGACCGACACGTGCCTGCCTGCCAAGCTGATGCCACACTTGTAAGTTTGTCACTGTTATAGTTGATATGATATGTGTCTCCTTACTGGATGACTTATATCCACTTAATTTCACTATAAGCTATAAATATTTTCCCTACACGTATGTTTACGTACTGTATCCGCCACAGCGGTACGCCTTTCTCCTCCCATGTAATTTGAATATTTGTCGTAGTCTTTCTGCAACTTTTAAAAGCATTGGGACATATTACTAGCATAACTGAGCCGAGCATTTCAAAATTCATTGAACCTCGGTGGAATATAGACTGATCACCTATATTTGACCAGGGACAGTGGGACATATCCTGATCACCTATGTCCTACTCAGAGGTGAATTTTGCGATACTAATAGTAGTTATAATGGAATTATGTTCATATTGATTTTCTACTTGATTTCTAAGAGTTTAATAATTTCTGTGTGTGTACATAATCATTGCATAACATGAATATTCACATCTACACACAACACACTGGCATCACAATACTTTTTCTCTTAGCTGGAATACTCTTTTATCACAATCTGGTTGTGCTACAGTCACCTTCACCTCAAACCATACACTCAACCGACGTCGTACCTTCCGAGTTAAGTACTGAGACAACCAACTAATTGCAAATAGCAACCAACACCCTCTTTTAGGGTCGTAATCTAAACTTGCCAGACTCCACATTCAGCAGAGATGTTATGCCCAACAAGAACCTTAAGACCTTAACAAGTAACCTGGACAACCATACTTGGAACAAACACCTAATCCTTCATGTATCCCTCGAGAATACCAGTTTTCTACCTTGCTACCTTGTTATAAGATAATAAATTGTGTCGCTATTAGCATACAAACTATTCTATAGACCATCCTGCAAAATATTTTACTGTTGTTTCATGAAATCAAGATTTTGACCTTGCTACTACTTTATAAACAATGAATTGTTTCCTACTTTCCTATAAACTGTTTTACGAATTATCTTTACAACTATTTTATCATGATGTAATAAAGCAATTCATTACTTTACTACCATTCTATAAAACAACAAACAGTTTCGCAAACATTTTGTAAACAATATTACAGTTACCCTACAAGTCTTACTACACCTAACGAAATATTTTACTCCCTATGAACTGCTTTCCTACTAAATCACAAAACTAAACTACAATTTTGCAACAATCTTACAAATGAAAAATTGTTTTCTATAGACTATTGTACAACCCGTTCTATAAATTATTTTGCAATCACCATGTGAACTATTTGTCTAATTGAAAAGCACTTTATGCTACTACCTCTTTGTACTGTTAAAGTAAATTGAATATTATGTTTATGAAATTCGCTTGATATTAAACATTGAACCCCACTCAGGCTTGACAACTAGACTTCGTCATTAAGCACCTGAAAATCATTGAAATGAACATACCTGACTACACATTTTTCCTTGACATCTTTATATTTTTAAGGACTTTCCTTTTGGAAATGCGTTTATAGAAATCACAAACTCGTAATGGTATTTTCCCGACATACTCATTTATGATGTGCAAAATTTCTTTGGTCAAACTTTACTGAGACTTTTGTATATTAAAGGGGTGACTAAATGTTAACCTTTGAGACATGGTTTTACCCACACCATGTTTAAATACCGTTTTACTGAAATTATGAGTCTTTTGAAGTCGCATCAGTTTGCCTAACTGCAAATTTTCAACAAAGAACCAAAACCTATCCCTATCGACGAAGTTCGTAGAAACTCGCAAAAAGGAAATTAATTCACGTGGGGAATGTAAAGATGAATTCTCGTGCGTATATACCCATTTCTTTTTGAACGTAATGGGTAACTTGAATTGAATCGCGTGGACGCGATTCCGTTTAAGGAGGTGTGACTGTAGCAAACCGGAATTTTCCATAAAAAATGTCAATTTATTATTTCCTAATGTAANCTTTTTTAAATCCGAGTTGTGCACTGAGGTGTACACAAGTCATTTTTGAGAATGAGTCATAAGCTGAAGTACTTAGAAGTCATTGATCTTTGAGAAAAATTGTAAGATTTTGAAAATCTAAAAAAAAATTAGAATAAAATCTTCAAAATCAAGAAGATTTTTTCAAGGTTTATCATGTGTTATTAAACACACATAATATCTAGAACATGATATCATAGTTAAATTTAAACAACATGAGATCATGGATATACGAACGACTCATGTTATTCATCTTTATGAGATCAGCAAAAGTATATTACTCCTTCAATAACGACTCATCTTATTTCTCCTTATAAGTTTAACCCGCGCGTATACGTATTAAAAATTAAATACATCTAAAAGTATTATTCCCAATAATATAAATATTAAAATGAAGGCACGACCCAACAGTTGTTGTGAGATTGAAAATAAATAATGAGAGTCTACCTTGATCAAATGAAAAACACGAATCCAAAACAAACAACAAAATAATTCATGACAATAAAATAAATGGTGGCAAGAAGAAAATTTTAAACAAGCATGCATGCGTCATATTTGTCCTATAAACCCAATCTAAACTTGCAACTCGTTGCCTTGATGCTAATCTTGTTATTCGCTGATAGACTATCAACTATCAACGCGCATTTTCCTAATATCCTCACCTTCGTTAGCTTAGTTTTACCGAGTTCAATCTTCACGGGAACATCTACTTTTAGGTCTAACGGAATCTGACCCGTTTGTTGTTGTTCTTGTATAGCTGCTAGTAATGTCCGACCATATTGGTTTTGACCGGCTAGAGCAACATTTAGCACGGTTTTGTTCTGGTGGCCCTGGTAGAAAACTGGGATTGAACCTTGGCATAGGTTTGTATTCTTGTACCATACACTTAAATGACTTCCTTTTTGGTAAAATATGCCTATTTTCTTGTTTGGGTTGATAGCCGTGATCTGGACATTGAATCTAGCGTTAAGGGAAAAGTCAGGATTGAGACTCAACTGGGTTATCGTTAGGCGATCAACTGAGTAGTTGGGTATCTTAGGTTTGTATACAAGGTATAGGATGCCAACAATAGCTGCAAGAATTAGAATCAAAGTAAATAAGATGGATATTGACCAACACATACATTTGCAGCATGTGCAGCCTCTTTTGCTTTTTGGTCGTGGTGGTGAAGGTGGCTGCAAAGGGGGTCTTAGGTGACGGCCAAGACTTGATGATCCTTGAGGTGGTGGTACGCCAATCTTGACGTACCCTTCAGCCACCGGGTGAATTCTTTTTGTTGGCTGGTCTCCCATAGTTTGTCGATATAATCCTATTCGAGTGCTTTGAAGAGAAATATTGGTGAATAGTATATGTTGAAAGAATGAAATGTTGGGTAAGAAATCTCTGAACTTTCCCAACAAGAAAGCAGAAATATGTAAAGGATCGAGTGTTGGTGTTAGGTCAGCTAGCTACAACCACAACAGCATGTAAACTATTGACTTATGCTTTCGTGTTCTAAATTATGTAAATATGTTTGGTTAAGTTCCATCTGTCTCAAACTCTATTAAAGTACATATATCATAGATACACATATATAAATTTACATACGTGTAACATATATATTGGTTGCAAAAGTCCAGTAGAACAGTAATGGTGTCCTTTGATAGATGATAAATAAATATTATGCCGATCGATTTAAAGTTATTTTTGTTCACTATATTAAACTTCAAGAGTTTGGCGATATATAAGCATTTTCGTAACCTTACTGATTTGGAAAAATTTATAAAAGAGTATGATCTGTCTACATTTCACCTCCTCATTTGGGTATGTTGTTGTTGACCATAAGCTGCACAAAAACGCAACTTGATGTTCGAATGGTTAGGTAAAATTAAACAAATTGGAGCGTCCCTTGCTAGTTTTTTAGTGTTAACATTAGAGCATCCCCAACAATTACCCATTTTTGACCCGTTAAAATTATTAAACCTTAAATCCTTAATATGAATATTTACATTTTCAACCCATCTAACTCCAAAGCTGCAAAGTGCAGAACTATTCAAATGCAGCACAAACAAAAACTTTAACCAGTACATCGACCTTTTCCTCCCTCAACCTATTTTCAACATTTCCCTCAAAGGCCCCCTTTCGTTAGATTTTCAACCCTATTAAACATTTTCGCAACCTAGCAATTGAGATGCTCAGAACCTTCATAAGAGCTTTCGTTATCAAATCATTGCATTAAACTAATGATCAAACTCAAGAAGTATCCGTATATATTTAAACTTTAAAATCTTTAATCACGCTGCAAAATTGTTGCTAATTTATACAGGAAAAGGTATAAATAAACACATAAGCGAATGATATCATCTTCCAAATCCCACAGTTGTAATATGAAAAGTTTCTAAATTTATATCTTTTAAGAATATACAACACTTGAACAACAGATTTCTGTAGGTCTCAAACAAAAACATCATTAAACAAAATAACACTCTAAAATGGATTTCAATCAAGAACATCGAAATCAAATGGTGCTTAAGTTCATTCGTTTGGCATGTGGATGACGCAGCGCAAGCACTTCCCAGCGACCATCAGATCGAATGCTTTATTTATGTCTCTGAATGGCAGATTATGTGTGATGAGGTTGTCGATTTTGATTTCCTGCACATGCATGAGTTCTTTGTTACAGTTGCATGGAAAGCCATCCATATTTAAAAAGATAACATATATACTTGACATTAGCTTTCAGGCGGTGTTTGTTTAAGCTTATATATAGCTTATGAGCTTATTTGTTTTCCAGTTTATATTTCATAAGCTCTAATTTTTTGGCTTATTTTGAGACTTGTGGGCTTATATAAGTTTATTATGATATGATAAACTTACATAAGCCCATATGTCTCAAAATAAGCCGAAAAAAATAGAGCTTATTAAATATAAGCCAAAATCAAATAATCACAAGCCCACATATAAGCTTAAAGTCTTAAACAAACACCCCCTCAGATAAGTCAGTGTAATTCTGAAAATTAGAAAGCATTTTACTTGATAATCTTGAACATTAGATGTTTCTTTTAGAGCTAAAAGCAAGAACTACTGTTTAGGGAGTTTACATTTCTATGTACAGTTCTTTTTTGGGATTTTGCAAGTACAATAGTTTATCTTTAGTGGAAGGTTAATCCCTCGAACAAATAGAAGTAATACCCTCTATGTCAATCAATAAGAACACATCAATAACATGCCAAAGTGATAAATCAAAATTGGGGTGACCATGGTGCACAAGAAGGTTAGAGGGCAAATTTTTTGTATGCAGTCTTTCTCTGCCAGTTTTGACAATAAGGACACCAAACCTGTGTGCTTCAAGACTGCACACAGATAACAGTTAAAAGGGAATTTCAATCCGTTTATGTGAACTTTATTGTGAAAGGCCTCGTGACATAGTTTACAACCTCCTATTGTTTTGTTTAGGTAATCATTTATTAATCTAATAACGTTAACTAAGATGAAAGTAATAGAGAATGCAAGAAATTGCAGGGTCATCACAACATGACCCAACCCATTTAGACCCGCCTAGTAATGTTATTCCCCACAACTTTTGGACCATTACCCAACCCACCCTCTTTGCCACCTATATATAATAATAGCAATGATTGGAAGTGATCGTGAGAAAACACCAGGCATAAGAAGATCCAGAGAAAAAGAGAATCAGTTTTAATACCCCTTACCACTTCAAAGAGTGGAAAAGGATTACTTGTGTGAGTTGAATAGCTATTGACCTAAACTCTGAAGTATTTGTACATACCCGACAGTTGCTTTAAGAAAACTTAACACCAATGAGCCTGCATTTTCCTAGCAGTTTATGCTAAATTCTAAGGGCTAACTACACAAAAACAAACCTAATACTTCTATTGTTCTACATATCATAGCAAACTACTATTAAAATTGGATGAAATAGAAAACATGCCTTCAGTTTCATTAATCAGAAAAACCAATATCTGGTTTAGCAGGTTTAAAGAAGTTAGTATCTTTACTCTTACCTCTTTTAAATACATATCAATCAACCTTGGAAGATCAGATTTTGGTTTCCATCCTCCAAAAAGAGATCCTTTAAGAGTTCTACCAGTAAGAAATAATCCATAATGAGCTGTTACTTCTGGTTTTGTCTTGGGAACCCCAAGGGTAACCGTCACACCCCAACCCTACAAGTGATAAAGATGCAAAGTAGCATATAATATGAGTATCTAGATGCCCAATTATTTTGTATTCTTCAGTGCTTCTATATTAAATATTGCTTACATCACAACAAGATTGCAAAGCAGTGGTTATCATCTCGGTGTCTCCAATACATTCAAAAGAATAGTCTGCACCGCCATCAGTGATTCGCTTAATAACCTGAAAAAATGAGAAAAAATATATAAATGACAACTCGCTAAAGCATATGAAAAGATGGAATTATGGAAAAAGTGCACACACGAAGTATGAAAAGGTATATGGGTACCTCAAAATATTTTTTCGGATCATAAATAGTTTTTAAGATTGGCAAAGAAGGAATGTACCTGTTGAACTGTCTCGTCAATGTCATTTGGATTGATAAAATCGGTAACACCAAAAGCTTTTGCTGCACACGTATTAACAACAATAATAATCAGGTTCTAGATATATCAGCATTTCATTTATGTTAGCAAAGCATTGAAGAAAAGTTACACTATCGACATAAGAAAGAAGTAAGAAACTTTGTATCTTGGAAATAAATTGTTTGCTACCTTTCTCACTCTTTTCTGGATTAGTGTCAACCCCGATTATCCTAGATGCTCCTCTAATTTTGGCACCTTGTGCAACCTTATACATAAACAAAGAAGGTAAAGATTTCACACACCTTAAAAGAAACCAGATTAATTTTTATGGAAAAGGTTCACGTACTTACAGATAATCCAACTGTTCCTAAACCAAAAATGGCAACTGTTGATCCCTTAGTAACATCAGCAACATTCCAAGCCGCACCCAAACCTATAAAGAGATTCTAGCTAATAAGGCAGGGTCACCATGTTCAAAAGGTATATGAAAGAGAAGACCTCAAGGGATGGAACATGACTATTGGATGACAGATCTAAATATTCATTATCCAACTTTCATTAATATTTTGGCGGGCAAATTCTTTCAAAATGCATCATACTTGCCACAAATGTTACTTTCGTGTACTGAACAAATTTTTTTCCTTATATGGGTACTAAACTTTCATTTTTTTGTCTTTTTGATGTACTTTGTGACGTTTTTGCCTCTCAAATTATTAAAAATCCAGGGGCAAAAATGTCACAAAGTACATCAAAAAGACCAAAAAATGAAAGTTCAGTACCCATATAAGGAAAAAAAATTGTTCAGTACATGAAAGTAACATTTGTGGCAAGTATAGTACATTAATATGTATTTTGCCCTATTTTGGCAAGCAAACCTTATTATTAAAATCAGCTTAGTGGAAATTCAGCTATTTAGAATTTCAGAGAATTCATACAACATGTATGAGAGAGGTAGGGATGCTGATATCTGATTTTCACTTTTCTTTTCTTGGATCTAATTCAAATTGTGGCATTGATGCAAGGAAAAGGAAGTAGAGTTTCATATAAAGGTTTGGAAAAATTAACTAACATTTACTGGATGGACTGATATGGCCTCAATTTAGCAAGTTTCGGTTACCATCTTAAAAATTTTGATGTCACACAAATCAATAGTTCTTTCCTACAGGCACTGTGAAGAAAAGCAATGAAGCCATGAGCAGATTCGCCAGATCACGGAGCTAAGTCATTTATTATACCAACGTTATTGGTTGTAATATAAATGTTTTACCCGCAATATTGGCTAATGAGCATGTACATATCTTATTTATGAACAATGAAAATTAACCCATGGAATTGAGATAGACTAAACTTCACGAACATTATCAAAACTTTCAAAGCAAACAAGCACATGATTTGCAATCAGTACGCACTAGGCACATCGCAGCAATGCAAGAAGAGAACAAGGTGATAACTTTGTTCAGTAGCCACATGAAAGTTCTAAGAGCTTATCAAATCCACCAGCATATTACCATTGGATTTCATCATTAGCGATTACTAACTAGCGAGACTTATTCAATTTTGCTTACTGACCTAGTAAACCTACCAAATGGTGGGACTAAGAATACAATCAAGTAAAGAAACGCTTTAAAGTTACTAAGAGGCAAAAAATTACAGAACATGATACTTGAAAGCGAATAAGAAAAAAACATGGAAATTTCACCTGCTGCTGTTCCACAGCTGAGGAGGCAAACTTTATCTAAAGGAGCATCTTTGGTGATTTTGACAGCACATCCAGAGTGAACAACTGTATACTCGCAGAAACTAGAAACAGCACAATAGTGNCAAAGCAAACAAGCACATGATTTGCAATCAGTACGCACTAGGCACATCACAGCAATGCAAGAAGAGAACAAGGTGATAACTTTGTTCAGTAGCCACATGAAAGTTCTAAGAGCTTATCAAATGCACCAGCATATTACCATTGGATTTCATCATTAGCGATTACTAACTAGCGAGACTTATTCAATTTTGCTTACTGACCTAGTAAACCTACCAAATGGTGGGACTAAGAATACAATCAAGTAAAGAAACGCTTTAAAGTTACTAAGAGGCAAAAAATTACAGAACATGATACTTGAAAGCGAATAAGAAAAAAACATGGAAATTTCACCTGCTGCTGTTCCACAGCTGAGGAGGCAAACTTTATCTAAAGGAGCATCTTTGGTGATTTTGACAGCACATCCAGAGTGAACAACTGTATACTCGCAGAAACTAGAAACAGCACAATAGTGATAAACGGGCTTTCCTTTAACAAAGAAGCGAGTTTTCTGATCACTGTGCATAACACCCTTGCGTTCCAAGCCCAGTTGTTGGCAAATGTTGCTTTTACTAGAAACACATTGCTTGCAACTCATGCATTCCCCAATAAACAAAGTCAGAACATGGTCACCGGCTACAAATTCAGTTACATCTTGTCCCACACTCTCTACAATCCTGCAAAAGAGTTGAGCAAAACATTTACTTGTTAGAGGTTCTTTTTCTGGCATAAAATCATGTCCATGGTTGTCTAAAATGTGCACATATGAATATCCGAGCAGAGAGGTCAATGATTCAATACTAACAATATCACCAACTTATTAGCTGCCATAATTATAGATCGAAAAGTCGTTTTTCTTTATTGGAAAAGAAAGAGTGTTGGTAGTTACCCTGATGCTTCATGGCCAAATATCCGAGGAAATAATGGAGGCTGGGCCTGTAAATTCAACATTTTCAGTCATCATTATTTATAAATGAAAATTCAAGCTAAGAAGGAGAGTTGCACGAAAAGGCAGGCAACATTTGGAGTTGAAAACAATCATGGATTTGAAGCTTATATGTGGGCTTATGAGCTTATTTGATTTCGGCTTATATTTCATAAGCCCCCATTTGTTGGCTTATTTTGAGAGTTGTGGGCTTATATGAGCTCATAAGTCTCAAAATAAGCTACAAAATTGGGTGTTATGAAATATAAGCCCACATATAAAGCTTAAACAAACACCCCCTAAGAAAACCAAAGTCTCACGACTTTTACGTAGCAGTTATTCCTTGCGCATAATGTGCTACTTACTCTCAGCTACTAAAAGAAATGTCTAAAAGGGTGTTTTCAGAGTGAATGAACTAGTTTTGGGTAATTAATAAACAAATAATATTTCAAATGAAACTAACTTTGGAGAGCCAAGCAGTGAGATCAGAGCGGCAAAGAGAAGTGGAAACAACTTTGATACGGATTTCGGAAGGTTGCGGGGGGCTGACTTCAACATCCTCAATCACCAAGGCTTCTCCTGCTCCCCACGCCACTGCACCTTTGCATTTTATCACTCCTCCTCCTGGGTTTTTAGCAAAACTCATTTTTCTTGTTGCTGTTGACATTCATTTAGAAAGAGAGTGAGGAAACATCATGTGGTGGTAGGTTGGTGCTACTTTGCTTTTGCTCAGGGGTAGGTGAATCAGAGGAATGAATTTCAAAAGGGGTTTTATTTTATTATTATTATTATTATTATTATTATTATTATTATTATTATTATTATTATTATTATTATTATTATTATTATTATTAT
>LBNU01038506.1:144707-161689 GCA_014162995.1 Artemisia annua | reverse complement strand
TTTAATAAATATTACATGTATAAATGATAATATTTATTGTGTGCATATGAACAACAATGGTGCAATCAAGGAGTTGTGTAGATTAAATTTTTAGACAAAATCTAAAATTTTTATTAATACAACAAGAAGTTTTATACGTAAAATTTAAATATATAAGAAGTGATATTTCACGGATTCTCGAATGAGATAGAAAACAATTATAATACATATAATTATTTCTAGTATAGCATGATCAAGATGTATATATATATACGAAAAAATAGGACGCTCGGGAGTAGGCGCGCATGGATATCGGACAAGATGGAAGCTCATGATTTTAAAAAAAATATAAACGATTATAGTCTAGGTTTTTTTTTTGATAAATCTTGAAAAAAATGCTCAAGATTATGATGATAAATCACCATTTATAGGAATAGTGCACTAAAACGTACATTAGGGTCATCTTTTTTAAATCCTGAGTTGTGCATTGAGGTGTACTCAAGCCATTTTTGAGAATGAGTCCTAAGCTGAAGTACTTAGAAGTCATTGATCTTTGAGAAAATTTAAAAGATTTTGAAAATCTAAAAAATTAGAATAAATTTTTCAAAATCAAGAAGATTTTTTCAAGGTTTATCATGTGTTATTAAACACACATAATGTCTAGAACATGATATCAATAGTTAAATTTAAACAACATCATACTCAACACCATGCTAGTTAAACACGAGATTGTGGATATACGAACAACTCATGTTATTCATCTTTATGAGATTAAGTAATGAGATCAGCAAAAGTTTTTATTTATTTATTTATTTATTTATTTATTTTTAATCCTTCAATAACGACTCATTTATTTCTCTTTATAAGTTTACCCCACGCGTATACGTATTAAAAATTAAATACATCTAAAAGTATTATTCCCAATCTTTTATATAATAAAACAAAACCCCAAGTGGGGACTTTTCCATTTCAAAAAAACTAAACCATACCTTATTTAGTAATAATATTATTTAGAAAAAAAGATTATTTTCTTATTAGATAATATTTTATATTTATCCATAACACAAGTAGAAGATAAATACAAAAAATATAGATAAGATGCAATTAACAATAGGATTAAAATTTTTAAATAATAGATGACTGATATATTTGGGACCGCTTTTATGGGCTTATACTTCCACAATGTTTTTGGAAAGCTGTAAACAAAAATGCTTTTGAATATAGAGATTTCTTTTAAACGGTTGAGTTAAAACCGTTCTTTGTACTTTGTGTTGTGATACCATTTCAGTAGCACCCAAACATGTATGCTTCCGCTAAACCAGATTTTGGGGGTGTTACAGTACCTAAATACTAACCTAAACACACTTCAATCATGGCTAAAATACTAATGAGATAAAGATGGTGAGGCATTGAGAGTTTTAGAGAGAAAGAGATAGTGATGAACTTGTATAAAGAAAACACACACTTACACACTTCTCACAAGTTAGACATACCACACAAATGAGAGCATTTGTGTGGTTATATGCTTCATATGCCCCATATGGGCTTGGGCATTGTTCTGATGGACTTAGGTTATGACATATTATAGGCTATCTTGTGTAACATAATGCCTATTAGCTTATCCAGGTCCCTTAAGCCCGATACTAGACTATTAAAACCATCACTTTTATGATCATAACAATCTCCCTCTAAGGGGTGGTCATTCATAGATGATGCCTGTTTGTGTCTTGGTCTTGATACCACTTGCTGACTTGATCTTGAACCTTGTATGATGCAATATGATAGTCTAGATTTTTTATTCCTTCATGCTTTGTGATCTTCAATTTAGATTTCTTGTCCTTTCTTGCCTTCGATCAACATCTTCATATGTTTGTTGTTGTGTCTTATCTAACATACTTGTGTCTTCCTCACTTTATATTTGAACTTTTTCTTGACATTCGACTAGCTTTTGACTTTGATTTGACTCTTTTTCTTTAACTTGATATATCTTTCTTGAACTTTCTTAATTTGAGCTTGTTGAGGATGAGACGCGTAAGTATGAGTATGTGGATGTAAAGAGGTATATGGTGATGGTATATGGTCTTCTTGAACTGCAGCTTTCATCAGTACCTGCAAAATAGATAACTTGATATATGTGTTAGTCCCATCTTTTAGTGCTTTGAAATCTTAAATGGATACACCGTAAGATTTTAAACGGATACATCCTAAGATGCTAACAATGCTCTTCGAGCACTCTATAACGGGTGCATCCTAAGACGCTAACAACATTTTTTGAATACTCTCAAACGGATTCGGCTTAAGGTTCTAGCATAACGCTTTTAGATATCTTCACACTTGTCGTTCCTATATCCGGATGCTTAGAAGCTAACGATGGATAAAGATGAGCCTCTGGAGTACACCTAAGTATCACTCCACGGCTATAGGCCGTTTAAAATTCAGCAACCACCATGCTTAATCCATAAGATTTAACTATGAGACCCACTGTCACTGTTGTCTAATGTTGACACTGGCGGGTTTTCTATTCAATCATCGAGGATTACAAGTGAGATTCCCCTATGAACGTTCTGGCAAAATTGTTATGATCTGAGAGGACTCTTAAATACCACTTGTGTTCTTATTGGTGAACAACAAGTGAAAATTGGCATGTGTCGGATGTGATTTTATTTGTGAATGTTATTTATCTCTAGACTCAATTAAGTGCATTTTGCTTTATTGAGCGGAGGCCGGAGGCTAGAGCAGACTGCCACCTTTTCAATATTAGCACATCTCGGAATGAGAGGCTGATAGATTACGTGTTTAATCTCAGTGAGAAATGAAACAAGAATCTATTGAGAGAAAATTGAGTGGCTGGGAATGGGTTGTTTGTTGCATCATTGGGTCTATGATGTCTGTCTTCAATATCGGTATCATCTTTGTGATAACTGATAGCATATGTATTGACCCAGATTTTGCCTAAGTTTATGGAGGGTTTTCATTTCTTTTCACCCTTTCATTAACTTTTTCTTTTTCATTCTTCAACCTCTTCAATGCATATCATGTTGTCCTGACTATCACCTTGTTATGATTGTTCCGGTGACAACTATACATCGATAACATTCTTCCCTTTACTCAATCATCTTCTTTGACCTACAGAATTCTACACTATCTAGTGGGATGTCCCTTGGTAGGTCCCTCCGGCTCTGGCTGGACCATGGGATAAAAATCTATAAAGCTTAAACTCCTTATAACCCCTCAGTCATCTAGATGATTTAGGTTTTGGTTTGATTTGGTGTAATATCGCAGCCATAAAACCATTTGTAAAAATGAATCAAAGTGTTTAAGAAAAATCTTGTTTTGATAATACTTTGAGAGTTTTTGTTATGAAGTTTCAAAGATACAAATGATTTTGCACATGGAGGAATGAGTACGCACATATGTCTTTTCGAGCCTTGATCACAATTTAATCATGTTTTCTCCCCCTCAAAAATAGCCTAACATTTTTTATATCAACTGATTAAAAGATATGATTTTTAAAAAGCTTTTGGAGAGAATAACGGATTTAACATGAAATTTGGAACATTTATAGTTTATACTCCCTCTTAAAGAAAGCATACTTTAAAACTTTTCGTTTAAAATTAATAGAAGGATTTCCGATTTGGAAGGAGTTATCTTGAGCACAAATTTTGAAAGATTTTGAAAGAAAAAAAAATCTTTTTGATAAATCTTGAAAAAATGCTCAAGATTAATAGATTATGATGATAAATCACCATTTATAGGAATAGTGCACTAAAACGTACACTAGGGTCCTCTTTTTTAAATCCGAGTTGTGCACTGAGGTGTACACAAGTCATTTTTGAGAATGAGTCATAAGCTGAAGTACTTAGAAGTCATTGATCTTTGAGAAAAATTGTAAGATTTTGAAAATCTAAAAAAAAATTAGAATAAAATCTTCAAAATCAAGAAGATTTTTTCAAGGTTTATCATGTGTTATTAAACACACATAATATCTAGAACATGATATCATAGTTAAATTTAAACAACATGAGATCATGGATATACGAACGACTCATGTTATTCATCTTTATGAGATCAGCAAAAGTATATTACTCCTTCAATAACGACTCATCTTATTTCTCCTTATAAGTTTAACCCGCGCGTATACGTATTAAAAATTAAATACATCTAAAAGTATTATTCCCAATAATATAAATATTAAAATGAAGGCACGACCCAACAGTTGTTGTGAGATTGAAAATAAATAATGAGAGTCTACCTTGATCAAATGAAAAACACGAATCCAAAACAAACAACAAAATAATTCATGACAATAAAATAAATGGTGGCAAGAAGAAAATTTTAAACAAGCATGCATGCGTCATATTTGTCCTATAAACCCAATCTAAACTTGCAACTCGTTGCCTTGATGCTAATCTTGTTATTCGCTGATAGACTATCAACTATCAACGCGCATTTTCCTAATATCCTCACCTTCGTTAGCTTAGTTTTACCGAGTTCAATCTTCACGGGAACATCTACTTTTAGGTCTAACGGAATCTGACCCGTTTGTTGTTGTTCTTGTATAGCTGCTAGTAATGTCCGACCATATTGGTTTTGACCGGCTAGAGCAACATTTAGCACGGTTTTGTTCTGGTGGCCCTGGTAGAAAACTGGGATTGAACCTTGGCATAGGTTTGTATTCTTGTACCATACACTTAAATGACTTCCTTTTTGGTAAAATATGCCTATTTTCTTGTTTGGGTTGATAGCCGTGATCTGGACATTGAATCTAGCGTTAAGGGAAAAGTCAGGATTGAGACTCAACTGGGTTATCGTTAGGCGATCAACTGAGTAGTTGGGTATCTTAGGTTTGAATACAAGGTATAGGATGCCAACAATAGCTGCAAGAATTAGAATCAAAGTAATCAAGATGGATATCGACCAACACATACATTTGCAACACGTACAGCCTCTTTTGCTTTTCGGTCGTGGTAGTGAAGGTGGCTGCAAAGGGGGTCTTAGGCGATGGCCAAGACTTGATGATCCTTGAGGTGGTGGTACGCCAATCTTGACGTACCCATCAGCCACCGGGTGAATTCTTTTTGTTGGCTGGTCTCCCATAGTTTGTCGATATAATCTTAGTCGAGTGCTTTGAAGAGAAATATTGGTGAATAGTATGTGTGAAAGAATGAAATGTTGGGTAAGAAATCTCTGAACTTCCCCAACAAGAAACCAGAAATATGTAAAGGAGTGAGTGTTGGTGTTAGGTCAGCTAGCTACAACCACAACAACATGTAAACTATTGACTTATGCTTTCGTGTTCTAAATTATGTAATATGTTTGGTTAATTTCCATCTGTCTCAAACTCTATTAAAGTACATATATCATACACATATATAAATTTACATACGTGTAACATATATATTGGTTGCGAAGGTCCAGTAATGGTGCCGTTACTTAGATGATACGAGTAAATAAATAGTATGCCGATCAATTTAAAGTTATTTTTGTTTACTATTTAAACTTCAAAAGTTTGGCGATATATAAGCATTTATCGTAACCTTATTGATACGGAAGCATTTATAAAATGGTAGTATCTATCAACATTTCACCTCCCACATACCTCGCTCCGGAGATTGGGTATGTTGTTTATAAGCTGCACACAAACGCAACTTATTTTCCAATGGTTAGGGAAAATAAAACAATTTGGAACATCCCTTGCAAAAAAAAAAAAAAAAAAAAAAGTGTTTAACATTCGAGCATCTCCAACAATTACCCATTTTCGACCCGTTAAAATATTAAACCTTAAATGCTTAATATGAATATTTACATTTTCAACCCATCAACTCCAAAACTGCAAAGTGCAGACCTATTCAAATGCTGCACAAACAAAAACTTAAACTGGTACATCGACCTTTTCCTCCCTCAACCTATTTTCAACATTTCCCTCAAGGCCTCAATGGCCCCCTTTCGTTAGATTTTCAACCCTATTAAACATTTTCGCAACCTAGCAATTGAGATGCTCAGAACCTTTATAAGAGTTTTCGTAATCAAATCATTGCATTAAACTAATGATCAAAAGTATAGGTACATATTCAAACATTAAATCTTTAATCACGCTGCAAAATTGTTGCTAATTTATACAGGAAAATGCATAAATAAACACATAAGCGAATGATATCATTCTTCCAAATCCCACAGTTCTGATATGAAAAGTTTCTATATTTATATCTTTCAGGAATATACTATAGATTATACAACACTTGAACAATAGATTTCTGTAGGTCTCAAACAAAAACATCATTAAACAAAATAACAGTCTCTAAAAATGGATTTCAATCAAGAACATCGAAATCAAATGGTGCTTACGTTCATTCATATGGCATGTGGATGACACAGCGCAAGCACTTCCCAGCGACCATCAGCTCGAATGCTTTATTTATGTCTCTGAATGGCAGATTATGTGTGATGAGGTCGTCGATTTTGATTTCCTGCACATGCATGAGTTCTTTGTTACAGTTGCAGATTCCAAGTGGAAAGCCATCCATATTTAAAAATATAACGCATATACTTGACATTATTTCTATGTATAGTTCTTTTTTGGGATTTTGTAAGTACAATAGTCTATCTTTAGTGGAAGATTAATCTCTCGAACAAATAGAAGTAATACCCTCTATGTCGTCGATCAATAAGAACACATCAATAACATGCCAAAGTGATAAATCAAAATTGGGGTGACCATGGTGCACAAGAAGTTTTGTATGCAGTCTCTCTGCCAGTTTTGGCAGTAAGGACACCAAACCTGTGTGCTTCAAGACTGCAGAGAGATAACAGTTAAAAGGGAATTTCAACCGTTTATGTGAACTTTATTGTGAAAGGCCTCATGACATAGTTTACAACCTCCTACTGTTTTGTTTAAATAAGTTTATCGTTTATTCATCTAATAATGTTAACTACAATGAATGTAATAGAGAATGCAAGAAATGGCAGGGTCATCACAACATGACCCAACCCATTTAGACCCGCCTAGTAACGTTTTCCACACAACCTTTGGACCATTACCCAACCCGCCCTCTTCGCCACCTTTATATAATAATAACAATGATTGGGAATGATTGGAGGCCGTCGTGAGAAAACACCAGGCATAAAAAGATCCCGAGAGAAAGAGAATCAGTTTTAATACCCTGACCGCTTCAAAGAGTGGGAAAGGATTACTTGTGTGAGTTGGATAGTTATTGACCTAAACTCTGAAGTATTTGTACGTAACCGACAGTTGGCTTTAAGAAAACTTAACACCAATGAGCCTGCATTTTCCTATCAGTTTATGCTAAATTCTAAGGGCTAACTACACAAAAAAAAAACCTAATACTTCTACATATCATAGCAAACTACTATTAAAATTGGGTGAAATAGAAAACATGCTTTCAGTGTGTTATTAATCAGAAAAACCAATATCTGGTTTAACAGGTTTAAAGATGTTAGTAACGTTACTCTTACCTCTTTTAAATACATATCAATCAACCTTGGAAGATCAGATTTTGGTTTCCATCCTCCAAAAAGAGATCCTTTGAGAGTTCTCCCAGTAAGAAATAATCCATAATGAGCTGTTACTTCTGGTTTTGTCTTGGGAACCCCAAGGGTAACAGTCACACCCCAACCCTACAAGGGATAAAGATGCAAAGTAGCATATAACATGAGTATCTAGATGTCCAATTATTTTGTATTCTTCTATATTAAATATTGCTTACATCACAACAAGATTGCAAAGCCGTGGTTATCATCTCGGTGTCTCCAATACATTCAAAAGAATAGTCTGCACCACCATCAGTGATTTGCTTAATAACCTGAAAAAATAAGAAAGATATATAAATGACAACTCGCTAAAGCATATGAAAAGATGGAATTATGGAAAAAGGGCACACACGAAGTATGAAAAGTTTGGATCATAAATACTTTTTAAGATTGGTAAAGAAGGATGGTACCTGTTGAACTGTCTCGTCAATGTCATTTGGATTGATAAAATCGGTAACACCAAAAGCTTTTGCTGTACACGTATTAACAACAATAATGATCAGGGTCGAGATATATCAGCATTTCGTTTATGTTAGCAAAGCAATGAAGAAAAGTTACACTGTCGACATAAGAAAGAAGTATGAAACTTTGCATTTGTATCATGGAAATAATTGTTTGCTACCTTTCTCACTCTTTTCTGGATTAGAGTCAACCCCGATTATCCTGGATGCTCCTCTAATTTTGGCACCTTGTGCAACCTTATACATAAACAAAGAAGGTAAAGATTCCACAGACCTTAAAAGAAACAAAATTAATTTTTATATGGAAAAGTTTCACGTACTTACAGATAATCCAACTGTTCCTAAACCAAAAATGGCAACTGTTGATCCCTTAGTAACATCAGCAACATTCCAAGCCGCACCCAAACCTATAAAGAGATTCTAGCTAATAAGGCAAGGTCACCATGTTCAAAAGGTACATGATACTATGATAGAGGAGACCTCAAGGGATGGAACATGACTATTGCATGGCAGATCTAAATATTCATTATCCAACTTTCACTAATATTTTGGCAAGCAAACCTTATTACTAAAATCAGCTTAGTGGAAATTCAGCTATTTGGAATTTCAGAGAATTTATACAAGATGTATGAGAGAGGTAGAGATGCTGATATCTGATTTTCACTTTTCTTGGATCTAATTCAAATTGTGGCACTGATGCAGGAAAAGGAAGTAGAGCTGCCATAGTGCCATATGTAGGTTTGAAAATTAACTAACATTTACTGGATTGACTGATATGGCCTCAATTTAGCAAGTTTCGGTTACCATCTTAAAATTTTGATGTCACACAAATCAATAGTTCTTTCCTACAGGCACTGTGAAGAAAAGCAATGAAGCCATGAGCAGATTCGCCAGAACACGGAGCTAAGTCATTTATTATACCAACGTTATTGGTCGAAATATAAATGTTCTACCCGCAATTTGGCCAATGATCATGTACATATCTTATTTATGAACAATGAAAATTAGCTCATGGAATTGAGCTAGACTAAACTTCACGAACATCATCAAACTTTGAAAGCAAACAAGCACATGATTTGCAATCAGTACGCACTAGGCACATCACAGCAATGCAAGAAGAGAACAAGGTGATAACTTTGTTCAGTAGCCACATGAAAGTTCTAAGAGCTTATCAAATGCACCAGCATATTACCATTGGATTTCATCATTAGCGATTACTAACTAGCGAGACTTATTCAATTTTGCTTACTGACCTAGTAAACCTACCAAATGGTGGGACTAAGAATACAATCAAGTAAAGAAACGCTTTAAAGTTACTAAGAGGCAAAAAATTACAGAACATGATACTTGAAAGCGAATAAGAAAAAAACATGGAAATTTCACCTGCTGCTGTTCCACAGCTGAGGAGGCAAACTTTATCTAAAGGAGCATCTTTGGTGATTTTGACAGCACATCCAGAGTGAACAACTGTATACTCGCAGAAACTAGAAACAGCACAATAGTGATAAACGGGCTTTCCTTTAACAAAGAAGCGAGTTTTCTGATCACTGTGCATAACACCCTTGCGTTCCAAGCCCAGTTGTTGGCAAATGTTGCTTTTACTAGAAACACATTGCTTGCAACTCATGCATTCCCCAATAAACAAAGTCAGAACATGGTCACCGGCTACAAATTCAGTTACATCTTGTCCCACACTCTCTACAATCCTGCAAAAGAGTTGAGCAAAACATTTTACTTGTTAGAGGTTCTTTTTCTGGCATAAAATCATGTCCATGGTTGTCTAAAATGTGCACATATGAATATCCGAGCAGAGAGGTCAATGATTCAATACTAACAATATCACCAACTTATTAGCTGCCATAATTATAGATCGAAAAGTCGTTTTTCTTTATTGGAAAAGAAAGAGTGTTGGTAGTTACCCTGATGCTTCATGGCCAAATATCCGAGGAAATAATGGAGGCTGGGCCTGTAAATTCAACATTTTCAGTCATCATTATTTATAAATGAAAATTCAA
Organism: Artemisia annua; assembly: GCA_014162995.1. Classification (NCBI taxonomy): domain Eukaryota; kingdom Viridiplantae; phylum Streptophyta; class Magnoliopsida; order Asterales; family Asteraceae; genus Artemisia; species Artemisia annua. Next base: position 151,686 of record LBNU01038506.1, on the reverse strand, counting down.
GCTAAGAAGGAGAGTTGCACGAAAAGGCAGGCAACATTTGGAGTTGAAAACAATCATGGATTTGAAGCTTATATGTGGGCTTATGAGCTTATTTGATTTCGGCTTATATTTCATAAGCCCCCATTTGTTGGCTTATTTTGAGAGTTGTGGGCTTATATGAGCTCATAAGTCTCAAAATAAGCTACAAAATTGGGTGTTATGAAATATAAGCCCACATATAAAGCTTAAACAAACACCCCCTAAGAAAACCAAAGTCTCACGACTTTTACGTAGCAGTTATTCCTTGCGCATAATGTGCTACTTACTCTCAGCTACTAAAAGAAATGTCTAAAAGGGTGTTTTCAGAGTGAATGAACTAGTTTTGGGTAATTAATAAACAAATAATATTTCAAATGAAACTAACTTTGGAGAGCCAAGCAGTGAGATCAGAGCGGCAAAGAGAAGTGGAAACAACTTTGATACGGATTTCGGAAGGTTGCGGGGGGCTGACTTCAACATCCTCAATCACCAAGCTCTCTCCTGCTCCCCATGCCACTGCACCTTTGCATTTTATCACTCCTCGACCAAAACTCATTTTTGTTGTTGTTGACATTGTTTTTGAAAGAGAGTCAACCAAATGGGAGTAGGTGAGTACGTATTTGTAGGGTGAGGAAACATCATGTGGTGGTAGGTTGGTGCTACTTTGCTTTTGCTCAGGGGTAGGTGAATCAGAGGAATGAATTTCAAAAGGGGTTTTATTTTATTTTTATTATTATTATTTTTTGAACTATTCAAAAGGGGTTGGTTATTGGTAATTGGTAAAGATTGGTACCCCTAGTTGTTTTTTTTTTTTTTTTTTTTTACCAACGATTATTCATTGTGAAATGCGTTAGAAGTGTGTGAAGAATAGTATTGTATAGGGCCTGTTTGGTAGGGTCTTTTTGGGGAAGCTGTTAGCTGTTTGTTACAAAAATAATCTCATCTAAAATAAAAGCTCTGTTTGGATGCATTAACTTCAAGCTTTTATGTCAAACAAATAGCTCCAAAATGAAAAGCTGACTCATGAAGCTTTTTAAAATTCTTAGAGCTGTTAAAACTTTAAATTGCTTATATACCCTCCAAACATTTATTTATAATTATATATATGTCCTTTTATGTCATTTTACATCTTATAATTACATTTAACAGCTAACTTACCAAACACTATTATTGAAAAATGATATAGCTTGTAGCTAATATTAATAGCTTTACAGTTAACAGCTTACAGCTTACAGCCTACAGCTTACAGTTAATTTTACCAAACATACCCATAGTGTGTTATTTATAGGAGATAATAGAATTTTGAAATTTGAAATTCAAAATTCAAATTTGAATACCGAGCGGGATCTTTTTAACTTTTAAAATTCAAATTAAAAAACACGTATATATAAACGTTAAGTTTTATAAGAAGCGGGATTTTTTAAATTTTTCATATTCAAATTCAAAATAAGAAGCGGGATATTTTTAAACTTTTCAAATGCAAAAAAGGCCCTATATATATGGATGCTTTATACATACACAACACATACAAACACACATAAAATTTATCAACTCTCTCGACAACAATGTCTCGCAAAGACTTCTCCCAACAATTCCCAACTCACCGTGACATCTCCTAACAATTCCCAACTCACCGTGACTTCTCCCACCAATTCCCAAGCTCCAGCATGATTCCGAATGCACTAGTGAACACTACACCGGAAGACATCTTTCCGGTATTCACACCGGATAATGAAACTGGTGCCCAATCCACTGATTGTCCAACAACAACCCGATCAACCGGTGAACAATCCACTGGTGGAACACCAACCCATTTGGAGAGGGTTGACTGATGAAGACCTGTTTCAGCAAGATATGCAAGAATTGTTACGTGTTCAAGCAGAGGAAGAATGTGTGGCAAGAGCTCGTGAGGCATACTTAAGAGCTAAACAGGCTCGGAGAAATCGATGAGCAGAATGGCGAATACGAATGGGGTTGCCCCGTGATGAGACGAAAAGTGTTACGCTTTTAAGGGGTCATTTAAGCCTTAATTCGTGTAAATGTGATCAAATAATGCCCTAAATCGTTCCTTTTGTCATTTTAGGTACTTTTGAGAGGAATTCTGGAAAACATGCATATTTGGACGTTTTTGGAGTATAAAAGTGAAGAAAACGACAAAGTTTCAAAAGAAGCTGGAATTACTACCTGACGGCGTCAGAGTCACAAGGTGACGCCGTCAGCAAACATTGACAAAGGAGTGGAACTACTTTACACTTGACGGGCCAGAAAGATTTGGAACTTTTACACCTGACGCCGTCAGGTGTTACATGGTGTAGGCCGTCAGGTTATAAGCTAAAGAGTGACGGCCCAGAAGGAAATAGAGGGTGACGGCGTCAGAAGTAGATCTAGGCCATCCGAGAAACCTAATGGCGGCGAGCTGACGGCGTCAGACTCTATAACCTGACGCCGTCAGAGTGTATTTTCTATATATACTTTTCTATTTTTCCTTATTTGGGTGGAACTTTGTGGGGAACTTTTGGCACCAAACCCTAAGACGAATTTTCTGTAATTTTTAGGGTTTCCAACCCTTGGAACCCTCATGTTCAATTGAAGATAAGTCCTCACTTTAATTTAATCAATATGTCTATGTGTTGGTTAATTATCTCTTTTGTTTGTCTTACAATTAACATGCTAGGCTAAATTCTTCTTGTGTTTTCTTAGATCTAATGAAACCTAACTATTAATTATTGCTTGATTGATGTGTTGTTATTTGTTGGGATGATTGTTCCATCGATGTTAGGCTCAAGAAAACTGGCTAACCTCCTTATACGGTAACCTGCTTGAACGTCTTGGGAAACATGTAGCCAAGGCATACTAGGCTATTAAGGTAGTATTTAACGCATGAGCCACTGTTTACAATCCCTATGGTTGTGTAGTGCATGGCATAGGAGGAGATAAGAGCTAATAGAATTGGAGAGATATGTATGCCACTCCATGAGTTATTAGGAATACACCCTTCATCCACACAAGTAATATACATATCAATTAACCGGTAAAAGATAGTTAGGGAGTAATGAAGTCTAAGTAAACACACTTTTCTCCATATAGTTTTCACAACCACAATAGTTTTAGATATTTTATTTTCATTTGCAATTGTAGTAATCTTGGGTTAGTTGATTAGCAACTAATTCCGCCCACTCCTTCAAAACCGAGATTTTTACTTGCTTTCCACAAAATATAAAAAAAATACAAAAAGAATCTTCCTTCGCCCTTAGACCTATTAGAGTTGTTTTTCTATCCTAACGAACACTATTCCCTGTGAGAGAACGATCAATCCCCCGTACTTACCACTATCCTATACTACATCGGTCAGGTACACTGCCTGGTGGGGTTGTAAGCCTCTTGAGATCCCTTGAGAGGTAAAACCTGTTGTAAGGTTACAAAACCACGCATCACCCCGTGTGCCATCGAGTGAGGACGACTCGAGTGCCTCCTATTCGAGTCACGAGAGCTATGTGTCGGATGATTCGTTTTCCTGATTCGTAGTTTAATATTTTTATCGTAGGTTAATAGTTTTTTTTAAGAACGTCTTGTTAGTTGTTAGTGGTTCAGGTAGCTGTGACATCCAATTGGGCAGTATGCTAACCCTGAACTCCGCCTGTACTTCCTCCTATTCCGCCTGAAAGGGTAAAAGTCTCGGGGGACTCGAACTTAAGACCTCCCCTAGCCAAACCTCCCCTCCCCAAGCCCCTAAGGAATCTTGGTGGCCAACTGAGCTAACCCAGTTGGTTTTATCGTAGGTTAATCGTACGTTGTTTAATGTATTTGAATTCCGCGTAATGTGTGTTTTTTAATGTAATGAGTGTTTTTTTTAATTAATGAAGTTTATTTTAGTTAATATTGTGTATGTTTAATTTTATGTAAAAGAAGAAAAAAAAATAGGCCGACGGCACCACAATTTCCGGTGCCAACGGATAAGGCCAGAATGTGGTGCCGTGGGATTTCTGCTGACGTGGCAGTACTTTTTGGCCCATGGCACCAAGGTTACCATCACTCTTACTACGCAACAGAGTAAGGGCATGGTTTGAGATGAGGCGTGAAAAAGTGCACTAAGGCATGAAGCGTGGCGCATTTCTTAAATTTAACTCCGATGAAAAATGAGTTTTTTGAAAATAAAAATGAAGAAAACTACATGCAATGATAGTTTCTTGACTTAATTTCTTATGTATAACATCTCTGTAACACCCCCGCCCCGACATAGGAGCGGGAGGTCACAATCAATGACAAAGAAGCTAAACCTAAAGATTCAATCTTATTAATAACTCATAAGTAAGTACAATTCCGATAATAATTAAAATTTCACCTAGCAAGTTTAAACTCCAAAATTTCATAACATTACGTACAAAATGTAATCTAAGTAGTCTTCAAATGCATAGCCTCTAAGGTCCATCTAGCTCTCGTTACACATCCCCATTAACCTTGAGTACCTGCCGCGGAAGAAAAGAAAATGCGGCTGAGCTAATTGCTCAGTGCGCGGATGCAGAAAACAAATAACAATAACACGATATATATAGATAAAGAGAGAAGTGCAAAGAGAATCAAAATTATCTCCCCATCATGGTAACACCTTAACACTAGAGTAATCAATTAAATATAAGGCTGAAGGAAAGGTTTGACATATTTATACCGAGTATCCTACATCATATCACATCATATCAAGTGCACTCCACGTGCTAAAATCATATCATATCAAGTATCACAAGGATACACTGGTCGCGACTCCAGTGCATCAAAATCATATCGACGGAAGGTGTGTATGGCACTACAACACTCGACCGCATGGCCATATCAGACCATAAACATCGTCATATCATAACATAGCCTAGGATGCATCCATATGCCTCCCCAAGAAATCAATCATACCCATAATGATCTTCGCCATAAGGTCCCACGCGAGCGCAAATATATCTATCACAATCATAGGGGGAAACGCCGTGTACTGATCATACCGCCACAGATAGGTGTCACGCCATTGGTGCTTCAACTGACGCGGCCCATTGGTACCTCCATGCTAGTTGCTCGGGTACTTCTGTTTTTTTTTTTTTTTTTATTAACTCCTGCTACAGCTATCTAGGGGTTTTGACGAACCAACCAAACACTGGTTTTCGTAACATTCACTTTAAACAATGTATTGCATCATTTCCTTCAAAATCATTTTTAACATACTTTTCTCCAAGCACCATCAAGCCTATATCTCAAAAGACGTTTCACAATTCAATCATCATTTCAAAATGTGGTTTCTCAAACAGTCAAACAAAGGGGCGATCAATTTACATAAAGATGTCAAAAGGAATATCAGAGGCTATCGCCAGAAATTCGAAGGGAGTATATGAAGTGTTAGGATCATAGTTTTCAACTATTCAGTCAGGAGGTCTCGTCATTTCAGTAAAAAAGGGTTAATAGGTTGCTAGAATTATCATTTATAGCTACGTTATTTAGGTTTACTCGTATGGTTAATGTTGTTTATGTCCAATTAAGTGTCCAATGGGCCTTGAAGCCCACGACTTAGATGATAGGGAAGGAAGGGAGTGTTGCCCATCATCCTCTCCTATAAAATAGGATCACCATGTATCTCGATTATATTTGTGGTTTAATTTCATATTCTTTAAGGAAACTCTTGTTCCTTTCATCTTTCATATTGATCTTAATCAACCAAGTCTAGATTCTCATCTCATTTCCTCATCCTTTGAATACTTGTGGTTTTACTAAAATGGTGACCTAACAAGTGTATCAATTCGCTAGAAGGAAGTTAGTTATTTTTTTGTGTTATTCGAAACAAAAACTTGTTTTTTATTTTCGTTAGATTCAAAAATTTTTCCAACTTTCTTGCTCTTTTGTGTTTTATCACATATTTGCTTAACAAACTTGTTTTAGAAACCAAAACAAACAACAAAGTTTACAAAATTTTTTGAGTTTATTAGATTCGTATAACTTGTACCTGTTTATCGAAAATCTTAAAATTTTTGTTAAAAAGTTCAGTTTGCAACTTTCATTAAGACTTTCATCATTTTTAATGCTTAGTTGTACAAGAATCTTGGATTAAAAACACGTTTTTAGGATTGTTTTTTTCACATAAAGAAAAAACGTCTTTTGTATTATCGAGAACCAAAAACCATTTTCGAGAACACATAAACCCCCATTTTATCGAGAACTTCATTCTTACTACTTAAGTGTTTTTGTGTTACTCAGTGCTTTTCTCTCTTGTATAAGACAAGAAACATTTCGACATATTGGATAGTTTCGTTATTGTATAATCTCGAAACTTTGGAACTTGTTATCGAGATAACTGTTTTATCTGAGAACTTATACATTATCAAGATCAATTACTTGTTTTCGAAATCTTATGAAATATCGAAATTGAAATTCAAGTGACATTGAAACACACGTTTGTCTCCTGTACAAAGGATCTCGATAATTTTCACATATTTATTCTCGATAATTTACTTTTATCGAGAACCTTCATTGGGGTTTAACGAGAACTTCAATTATTGAGATATTGGTCTTTAACTGCTTTATCGAAATTCATCCTTTTACCAAGCTTCGAAGATCAATTTGGGTTTTGGTTTTCTAAAATTTGTTTAAGTACTATACCTCTACAAGATCCATAAACCACAATGTTTTTCAATCAGTGTCTAACCACCGTACTTTAACCCTTATCAAGCACAATCGTGTGATTCATCAACTGCAACAATTTCTTTTGCAACGCAATATCAACAGGAATGCACAATCATGATGAACAGCCAAGTCAAATGTATTTTCTCAGCAACGATGCCATTGATGCATCAATTTCAACCCTCAACCCTTACCAATGCTACCCAACAAAATCACTCCAACGCCAAAAACAGTCTCACTGGTTTGATCAAATGTGGAGGTCATTACTACTCAACATCGAGGCATGAAGGCAGGTTCACTCGACACCACC